>JAAMXS010000698.1:0-19504 GCA_019693525.1 Cylindrotheca fusiformis | reverse complement strand
TCTCACAGTAGATTTGGAGAATGACGACGCGAAGAACGACCTCAGCGAGTTCAGTGACTTGGCAATCGACGAAGACAGCAGCATTCGAGGGGCACCAAGCGGATTGACCCAGCTGATGCGATCGAGCCAAGCCCGAGTACCACCCGTGAAACCCATGCGACAGATGTCGGTGGAACAGCATTTAGATGCCTCAAACAGCACTGGGAACAGACACCGAGCCTCGAGCTCGTTTTCCATGGTTTCCGAATTGACAACACCATCGAGCTCTAATGGATCAAGCGCTACTCGAGCTGAAAGAGACTCGGATGCGCTGCAATTTATTCTACGGAAGGAAGCTTCAACTTCCTGCTTTTCGCTCGTGGATCAGCAAGGGGCGTGATGTGAAAGAGCTACCTCGTATGCACTGTTTTGGATTCCCACTAGTTGTTAGAAGTTTAATCTACATGAAATATTGTGCAGGTTCAACACCCAATATTAGAGAATATCGCATTCTTCACAATAGCGAAGTACGAAAGTGGAATCGACTAGCTATAGCATGCAAACTCTCTTCTTCGTCCATAATGTACTTTTGCCGCGTGCACTATCGGACTGGCACATTCTTAACAATAGAACCGACGATGGTTGCCACCCTTTTGGGTCTTGCTCAAATCATATGTGGGTCTTTAGAAGCCGAGGAGTACATAAAACACTTATCGAGATGATAAACCTCACCTGCGACGCCCATCTTGCATGTTCCGTTGAGGTTTTTTTACTGGTGGTTTTACGGATGCACTTCGCCGTTGGATCCAAACGTCACCCGAAGAGCAAACGGATGCACTTCGCCGTTGGATCCAAACGTCACCCGAAGAGCAACGACAGGTTTCTGTATGTGACACTTGCCAGCTCAACTCATCAACGTCGTAAAACCGTCGGATGGCATGCAGTCTTCCGTTGTTTCTATTGGACTGGTAGGTGCACTTTTCGAGCGCGCCGATCCAATCATCTTAAGTAATTCTATCGTTTTTCTCTGCATCCTCGACGCCACGCGCGGAGTTCGAATTCGACCCTGGACCATCTCACAAATAGTGCATTCCCACACCAGAACATAAAATTCCGCCTCTTCCGATCTTATACAAACAAACAAAAACCCTCCAAACCACCATCAAAATGAACTCTCTCAAGACTCTTTTCCTCATCTTTGCTCTTGTCTGTATGACCGCTCTGGCCAGAGATTTGGCCGGGACACGATGGAGTACCAAGAGCCCTACCGTGAAGTCGACCAAGGGTCCCAAGATGTCCAAGAAGACATTGTCACCCGATGCAACCAAGGGATCCAAGCTCTCTACCAAGGCACCGAGTGTCAAGTCCGCTAGACGCTAGAGACGTTTTGGAATGTGGTCAACAGAAAAGAGTTGGTTTTCTGACTTTGCTGTATGAACGGGATTTGACAGACAACCGTTTCGACTACTTTGTGTACAACAATGAAACTATCGTCTACTATAAACTACTGTCTAGTTTTTTCATGTTGCTCTTTCAACTTGTATTACCTACTGCACCTTTTCCTTGTGAACCTTTTTCTTGTAGAACCACAATGCGGCGTGAGCTTTTTCAAATAGCTGAGATTTTCGCATTCTGCTGATTCGTTCCAGAGGAAGTATCGAGATTTTTTGTTGGCTTTCTGTCCAATGTCAGCATCAAAGAGGATGGTAGCAAGAAAGAATGGTCGAGCTCATGTTCGTGCATGACATGGCTCTAGAAAGAAAAGTCACCTCGACCTGCCAATCGTTGAAGTCCTTTCGAACTTGAATATAAGGTCTGGCTGGAGAAATATCACTGAAAAGCGATGACTTTCAACTTGTCTTGGTGGTGGATAGCGTTCCTTGAATACACCAGAGAACCAGATTGGAATCTATTCAACTACGATTTAAAAATGAGACTGGCAAGAATGGGTTCGCTCGTAGAAAAGGCCAACATTAGGCAAGACCAAGACTATACAGAGTTCTTTCATGAGAGAATGGCGCGCTATACAGAGGCACGAGCTCACGGAACCGGTCGACTCAGTCAACCTGACTCTGCACCCAGCAATGATAGAAATTCTGAACACGACATGATGAATCAAGATGAATTCTTTCTTTTCTTCGTGATAGTCGCTGTTGTTTGCTTCTTCTCACTGTGGAGGTATCAATCGGTGCACTCTTTTCCTCTGAATGATATAGCACGAACAAGAAGAATAACAATGCGGGAGCTGCGTCTGTTCAATGAGAAACCGGAACACAATGCTCGCACCATTCAGCAAACCCAACAACTTGCACCTGGCAACGTGAGCATCTTCCGTCTGACCACGAGCTCTGAGAAATTTGTTTGGAATCCTACCTTGACGGCAGTTATGATGAATTTTATACACTATCTTCAAAAGAGAAGCAAGAAGCTGGAGGTCCGATTACATGGATTCTCTGCAGAGGATACTTATTTTCGAGCATGGTTCGATCAAGCCTGCAATTTGGGACTCATCAGTGGGCTCGTCACCAACAGCGTCGGCGCTCACGTTACATTGGTTTCACAAGCTTTGGAACAACAACATAGTCAGCAAACATCTATGACCTTCAAGTTGTATGTTTATCCCGTGGAATTTGGTGAGGTGGATGCCTTTCGGTCTTTGGCAGATTCTCTCCGAGTGACCACGTGTCTCAAGAAATTTGAACTTCAGACGCTGAATCTCGAACAAGATCAACCCATTGCCGCAGCCCTCGCTGAAGGCATACAGAACAATAGATCCATTCAAAATATGATCCTATCCGCGTGGGGATCGACTGCGATTGAAATCTTTCTAAAGACTCTTAGTGTCAGACTGAATGATTGTGCCTTGGACTGTCTGGAAATCAATCGACCTACCTTCCACCGGTCGTTGTCACGCCGCCAATCTATATGCTCCTCGGAACTCGGAAATGTGTCAAAAGTTGTTATTTCTTCCTGGCATGGGGCCATAACGGACCATTTTTCTATGGACTCGAAATTGATCTATCTCCAAATGAGCCAAGGTAACCTGAACAACAAGGACATGGACCACTGGTTAACTCAGTTGGCGGTCACCTGTCCGAATTTGGCTACCTTAGACGTACGAGACAATCAAATCGAATCATTGAAATTCAAGAAGTATGCAAAGAGTGGCCACAAATTAACATCCCTACGGGAGTTATATCTCGACGGCAATCCATTTTGGGACAAGAATAGCAAGAAAGACATGCATTCCTTGGCTGACGGTCTCTTTTGCTTTCTCAATGCAAATCCGCGGTTAACCAGCTTTTTTCATCCAGATCACAAAACTCCGAAAGAAAAAGCTAGGCAGCAGCTGAAACATATCAAATTGATACGAACAATTTGTTCATTGGCACAAGGGTCGGCGGATTATGCCACAGAGCTACCAGTCGGAGCCTGGCCCTTGCTACTGGAGCATTCCAATCGATTGTTGAAGGGGTCGACCGAACATCAAGCTGGGGCGATTTTTCCTTTTCTTTTGAGCGCCTCTGCTATTTTGGGAAATCAAAGCACCCGCTCCAACCTCCTCCACCACCAAGCCAGAACCCAGAAAAAGAGAATACTGGACCGGTCTTGCTTTTGGAATATAAGGAATATACTTCGATTAGGACCTGATAATAAGTTAATATAAACTATCTATGATCAATGATAGGCACCGGGTGTCAAGCTGTTTTGCATCTTCCGCCTTTGCTGGAATCAAATCCATTCGGATGAGTTTTGCAATCAAATCCATTCGGATGAGTCACTCAGAAATCCGATCGAAGAGTATCGCCACCGTGCCTGACTCATTCGTCGTATCCAAATGGTTGGCAAAAAATTGCAATCGAACTTCGTTTGTGATCGTCGAATATGACTAGAAGTGCCACTTCAGATATCATTAAACGCATGCTGATCAATTTCTGCTAACAGCACAATGGTCCAACGAAAGTTCTTCTCTCAGCTGTTGGCTCTCGGCGTACTGGCTCTGCTTTTACAAGTAGCTTTCAGTTTCTCATCCACCAACCACCAACCACAGTCGACAAAAGTTGTGCCCGCATCTGGTTCAGCAGAGGATCTATCACCACCGCTCATTCCACGTGAAGTATTGTTTGGCAATCCGAAATATGCCAGCCCCCAATTGTCACCAGATGGAACTTATCTATCGTTTCTGGCTCCCTCGCCCGAAAAGGATGTTCTAAATGTCTTTGTGAAGAAGACTGCCGAGCCACTTGAAGCAGCTCGCATGGTCACGAACGATACATCACGCGGCATCCGCATGGCTCGATGGGCGGAAGATTCCAAAACGATCTTGTACATGCAAGATGTCGAAGGGGATGAAAATTTTCATCTGTGGGCCATCAACGTCGAGCAGAAAGATGAACAAGCCAGAGACTTGACACCTGGTGAAAATGTCAAAGTATCAAGTTTGATGACCAACAAACGATTTCCCAACGAAATTATGATTGCAACGAATGCTCGCGATGAGAAATGTTTCGACATGTACCGATGCAATTACAAAACTGGAGAACTATCCTTGGACACGGAAAATCCAGGAGATGTCGTAGGATGGGGTTCGGAAGACTTTTCTTTTGAAATTCGAGAAGCAGTCGTCCGCAATCAAAAGGATTCTTCCACTACGATTCGAGTGAGAGATAGTGCTCGGGATGAATGGAGGGATTTGATTACCTTTCCCTATGGTGAAGAAGGTGGACTTGTGGACTTTTGTGCAGACAATGGCAAAACCGGCTATCTCAAGAGCAGTTTGGGAAGAGAGACCACAGCCCTAATCAAGGTAGATCTCCAGACGGGGGAAACTCTGGAGGAGATTTTTGCTCCCGAAAAGTGCAACTGTGGAGGTGTGACCATTGATGAGGATACCAAAGAAATCCGTGCCGTGACGTACAACTATGCTCGAACTGAACGCAAGTTTTGGGATACTCAATTGGAAAAGGATTACGAAGTGTTGCAATCCATGGCACCGGACGGCGCTGAAGTCGTATGCTTGAGCCGGACCAAGGACGAATCCATGTGGATTGTTGGATTTGTGCGGTCCGATGGACCTACCGAATACTTCGTATACAATCAAAAGGAAAAGACGACCAAACCACTTTTTGTCAGCAAACCGGACTTGTTGGACTACACTCTGGCCAAAATGGACGATGTTCGTATTCCAACTCGAGATGGTCTGGAACTAGTGGCCTACTTGACCCGAGCGAATCCGAAGGAACCGACGCCTCTCATTTTGTTGGTGCATGGTGGACCCTGGGCTCGTGATTCCTGGGGCTTCAACGCACAAGCGCAATGGTTTGCCAATCGAGGTTATGCTACGTTACAAGTGAACTATCGTGGCTCGACCGGTTACGGCAAGACATTCTTGCACAAGGGGGACAAACAATGGGGTGTGGGAGACATGCAACATGATCTCACCGATGCCGTGGAATGGGCCATCAAACAAGGAATTGCTCAGAAGGACAAGGTGTGTATTTATGGTGGCTCGTACGGCGGATACGCGTGTTTGGCAGGCTTGACCTTTACTCCAGATTTGTATGCTTGTGGTGTGGATATTGTGGGACCCTCCAATATCAAAACTCTGCTAGACAGTATTCCTCCCTATTGGGGACCATTGCGCAACGGAATGCTAATTAAAATTGGAGATGTCGATAGTGATGAGGAATTCAATAGGAAGATTTCTCCACTCTTTCATGTCGATAAGATCAAGGCTCCCTTGTTGATTGGACAGGGTGCCAATGATCCCCGTGTGAAACAAGCCGAAGCCGATCAAATCGCTTTTTCTATGCAAGAAAAGGGAATTCCCGTAGAATATGTCTTATACCCCGACGAAGGCCATGGATTTGCTCGTCCAGACAATCGCATTGATTTCAATGGCCGCGCCGAGCAATTTTTGGCCAAACATTTAGGAGGCAGAGCCGAAGAGTTTGAAGCCCCGAAAGGTTCAACGGCAGTCTTTCCATTGTTGGAGCAGCAGACAAAGTAGTTAGCCTGTGTAATGAAAAGGAAAGGACTGCAGTCAACAACATGATAGCGTGTAGGACTAGTAGTTCGAGTCTGGGAGGGTCACCGTAGGAGTCTGAGGATGGATAGTTCTTGGGGAAATACATGCTGTTGCTCTAAATGCTCTATTGCTAAAATGTATATGAAAGGTGGATGGGCATCATCCACCGTGTGAATGCCCTGTTCATGAAGTTGCACCCACTTTATTTGTTCGTGTCCATATCTGGTAGACGCACCAGTCGTCAGGTGTTGACTGGAACTTGGGATTTTTTCTGGTGCTTGGTGTTGACAAGTTTGGGACTGTACATGTTGTGCTTGGTTAGCAATGAACTGTGAAGTGTTGTGTCGTCACATTCAACACTCAATTGCGTCCGTAGACTTTCCGAATTGTTCAGGATGGAAGTAGTATGTGACGTTGCATCTTTCGGAACTACTTCCCCCTGACTGTTGTTGGTGGGAGTAGGACGAGATCTACTTGACACAATCACTCTCTTTTTCTTTTGAATCACTCGTCCCATACGAGAAAAGAGTATCTTGCGGGACATCTCAAAACTAACCCGTCTTCGTTGCCCATCAAACTTGCGTCGATTGATGTAGTTCGGAGATTTCTGCAAGCGTCTTTGCAAAAACTCTTGTTTCTGACGAAAAGTCAAAGTCTCTTGGCGTTCTATCGAATGATCATCTTCTTCTTTCGTTTCTTGATACTCCACTTCGTCCCCATCTCTCTTATTTTCTTCAAGAGGAACATTTTGAAATAAATCTAGACAAGTTCTCCACTGCCAAGATTCGTGATTGGGGTAATCACGATTCTCTTCGTCACGACTAGTCGTACTATTTGGTTGCATCCATTCATCTATATCCATAGACCCTTCTTCAACAAAGGAGGGTGTCCTGATGCACTTTTCTCTTTCCTCGACATCTTCATGGGGAGTTAGAGCAAAGGGATCTCCGTTGTCGTCCACCATTCCGGCTTCCCACAAAATGGCATTGTACCGAAAATCCGACATGGATTGTTCGTCGTAAAAGAAAGAATAATAATCTTCGTGCCTGGTCACCGGAAATATCTCTTCTTCTTCATGGAAACTTACTCGTTTCTTGGGTTTCCCGTTTTGAATGGTTTTGGAAGATTTCAGTATCGAGCCGCGGCGACAACGACAACGACCAATTGGCTGATAGTCTTCTTCTTCGGTAATGTCATCAATTGGACAACTCAGCAATTCGCCCTGTAACAACTGAATGGGTGATGTTGGCGAGATTGGCATTGCTTTATTCTTGGGGGGTGTACGGCATGGAGAAGATTCACTCATCTTTCTGCAAAAATTTTCTTGTCCTATCACCACAAAAAAGGGAAACAACAATTAACAATAGCAACACTCAAAGCAGCAGCAATAATAGTGTGTAATGGATGAAGCCTAGAATCTTTGAGTTTGTGACAATAAATTCTTTCAACTGCTGGCATGCAAGAGGTAGAGATGCGAAACTCAGGACGGGTCCATTATTACAGATTCGAAAAAGAAGCATTTTCACGATCAGCCTCTGGACTAGAGACAATGGGCATATCTCATAAGACATAAAAACCTGTGTTTATTGCTGAAGTCTCAGACACATGAAATATATGCTGATGTTCACGACCATCTGAATCCAAATACAGTCCCGGAAATAGCATTGGTTTTGCTCCTGGCGACAGTGAGAAGCGAACTCCAAATAGTTATTTGTCGTGGTTGGTCGCCGATAGTTCTCTGTGCCTGTTGTTCTCTGTCAGTCTGTCTGTTACTGTATTGTTGCTAAGTTGCGTTATGGAGAAGTGGAGACAAACAATGGTTTTACCTACAAAAGATAGGTGCAGTCAGCATGACGATCCCTGTTATAAATACTTCCAGTTATATTACATTGATTGCGATCCATATCCCCCTTCAGAAGTTCCACTTACAGGCAAAGACCAGAATGACGATATGCCGAAGACACAAGCATTTGTTGAGATTGACATTTTTATTATTGGTGTTGGCAGTGACCACCTATTGTCTAACAATTGAGGAGGAAGATACACTGCTACAGCAGTTTCAAGAATACTTTCCAACCATATTGTTTCATCATGCGATGTCCACCGATTCCACGCAAGAGGAAGCACGACGCATTCTTAGCGAGTCGGAGGATACCACTGTGGCTTGTGTGACGGCTACCGAACAGACGAATGGGAGGGGGACGTCGGGGCGAGTCTGGATGGGGGCCAAAGGGAACACCTTTGTCACGATTGCCATTCGACAAAGCGACTTTGTTTCTCATAAAATTCCACTCACGTTGTTGCCACTGCAAGTTGGAATCTTTGTGGCCCGTCGAGTAAAACAATTACTGCAGCAACTACAAGAATCAACTTCCCATCCAATTCCATCCGTGACCTTGAAATGGCCCAATGTACGTTACAACATACCAATTCATGTCTGGAGCATCATTTTGTGCTCACAACAGCATTTCACTCTATAGGACGTTTTGGTGAACGAGGAAAAGATTGCTGGGATATTGATCGAATCCTTTGAAGATTGGTTTTTGATTGGCATTGGAGTCAATGTGGCCTATGCGCCGCCTGTGCCTACCACGGGACCAAATCATGGAAGAAAATCCACTTCGATTGCAACCGCAACGAATGCAGCCGCAGACTGGAATACCATAGCACGAACACTAGGAATGGATTTGGCGACTGATTTGCAGTCGTTTCTACGTAACCCAACAATCTCCGCTACTAGAATAATTGAGGAATGGAAGGGATGGGCCGATATGAATATGGAGCTGGTCATGCGCGATACACCCAATCAGGAACGAGTCAAGGTTGTAGATATGCTACCCGACGGAAGGCTACAAGTCGTAGGTCAAGACGATGGAGTCCACCGAACACTCGTATCTGACTATTTTTTCTAGTAGTATAAATTTTCGACCGCTAACTCTTTGGAAAGTTCTTGGACTAGATGCCGAATGTATTTATATTATTCTTTAGCGCTGAATCTATCAAGCCAAGACGACATTCTTGTGTCATACCATAAGAAAACGATCTATTGTTGCTATTGTTGCAGCTTGGGTGTCATGACGGTGGTCGATTTGTAGTCTTTGGCGGGGCCCTTGACTCGATACGTAATAACGATTTCGGTAGCTGTTAGACCATTCATTTTGATTTGAAAGTTGGCCTTGTAGAGATCTTTGATACATAAATGATCATTGCTGGCAACCCAGTAGCCTTGATCATTCTGTTCTTGAAACTTCAAACTCAAAAACAAATGTGCCCGTTGACCCCCTTCAACGAAATAGATTTCCAAAACGCCATTCTCGGCCACCACGTACTCGTACTCTCGAAAAACATTCAGTGGTGGCTTGCTGGGAAACAACTCGTAGAAACCATCTTCCCGATATTTTACGTAATCGCTCGGTCGCGAGTATCGAATGGTACCATATACATGTTCTTCTTTGCTTCCCATTGGAGACGAGGATACAGAGGATAAATGAACAATTCTTCGATCAAACTTCCATGAACCCAAGAGAGCACTCGCCACAATATGAGGCATCCGAGTAGTGCCCTTCCATTTCTCCTCTTCTTCCATCTCCTCTTGGCATGCCCTTGCAATTTCGTCTTTGCTAGATTGATAAAATGCAGGAGATACGATATCTCCTTTCTTCAGATTGAGCTTTGGGAAAGCATCCTGTGACAAGGCTTGCGTGGCCAGTGTGTCCATTTCACCAACGTAATCAAAGTGTGGAAACTGAGCCCTCGGCCGATGCTGGCGAATACTCTGGCTCACTTCTAGGGCTTGTTCCAAGTCTCCTATAGTCTCGCCACTGATTGCCTTGGCGGCGAGTCTCCCTTGCAGTTCCATAATCCCCATGTACGGACCTCTGTACATCCCACAAAATGCCAGGTTTGGCAAGGACGGATGCAGTGTATCCCATGCAAGTGTCAAAGGACTGAAGGTATCTGAACCATCGTACTCCAAGGTCTGTAATATTGCAGGATCGATAAAGTCGTCTAAACTGCATTCGTATCCAGTACAACAAATGACCTTGGTAATATCTGGAATTACTCGGACCGAATCATTGTCCGAATCAACCTTGACACCCGATTCGTCAAATCCTTGAAAGCGCCCATGAACGACATCAATGGTACCATCTATTACTAAATCCAAGTAATGGTCCGAAATTGCCACGCATGGAGGTACACGAAAGTCGGACGGTACCCCCAAAGGCGACTGCGCTTGGCGGCCTCCAACAATGGATTCCAGCAATTCATGTCGAGCCTTTGACGTTTCTGGAGTAAACGTCGTCTGCTCGGGTAACTGAGGAAAGTCTTTCGTTCTTTGATAAAATGCTAGATCTACCGGAAGAATGGTTTTTTTTCGGGTGCTGGGAATATATCGTGGTAGAACCCATGGAATAGAAGGCACTACATTCACCACCCATTTTGCCGATTTGGAGACATCTGCGCTGATCTCCAATGCACTAAAGGAAGATCCAACCACAGCCACAGTTTCATTTGCAACATCTAGATGGCCCGTATAGAAGCTAGAGTGAATGAAATTGGTTTCGTCAACAATCGTATGATCCAGTTGTGGCCAGTGCGGCTTTGAAAAGAAACCTGTTGCAACCACAACTCCCTGGAACTGCTTGGAGTGTTTCGAATTCGTTTCCAAATCTGTCCACTCGACTCGATAATCTTCCTGGTCTCCTCTACCTATGTGATCCACCTGGCACTGAAATTTGAAACATGATGGATCGACAAACTCGTCAGCGTATGATTCCAGGTAGGCAGTCATGTCGTTCGAATCGACAAATGTTGGAGTCCCCTTTGGCCAAGGCCATTCTGAGAATCGACATGTATGCTTCGAAAGATTGGTCGTCAATCCCTTCCACATTTTTCCCTTTTGATTGCTGGCAGCCCATGACCCTTTTAAAAAGAAATAAGCGAGAAAACGGGAAGTTGAGACAGAGGTCACTCACTATAAAACATGCCATGATTGACACTCACCACCCACAGTCTTTGCCGTTTCAAAAATGAATGGGCGGAGACCATTTCCAAGAAGATGTCGTGATGCGACTAGGCCTGCCGCACCGGCCCCAATCACCGCTACTTCCACCATCGTTGTTGCAGCTGCAAGATGATTCTCTTTCACTACTACTGTGGGCGTCAGAAATCTCCGACTACTCTTCTTTTGAGTCGGAGATGAGATCACGACCGACCAATTCGTGATTGAGGATGCATCGTCACAACGACAACACCCAACAGCGTACACGTGGAACCAATACAACCCGAATCCTCCTCGATATAACACCACCTCATAGATTCACCAACCAGAAATCGCGGAGTGGCAGTTTCTAAATTTGATATATCCAATCTTTCGTCGTCATGCAAGAATGAAGAAAACGTTCCATTTCTCCAGTATTCTTATTCCGGTGTGAGCTCTAATCAGCCTTGATATTTACTTTACTGCAAGACGAGAGTGACATGAGTTTCCTTGACGGCCTTGCTGCGGCCCTTCTTGTCGTTGTGCTGGCTTTGACATCTACGTCATCGACCGAAGCGTTCACTCCATTGGCGAATGGATCTCCTCTCTCAAGATCCACCGAAACCATGCAGTTGTCTGGTTCAAAAAACCCATTGCAAGATGCTGCCAAGATTGCTGGTACCGCCATGCTGGCCGGTTCGTTGATCTTCGGTGCCGTACAACCTGCCATGGCTGAGTCCAGCAAACTCATTGGGGAACTACAAGGATCAGGGTTGTTCTTTAAGGACACTCTTGAGATCGAACGCTTCGAAGATCCGAAAGTCAAAGGTGTCGAACTTTACATTTCAAACTTTCAACGACCCATCACGGAGAGATTCAACAAGGGGTTCTTTAATGATCCTTCCACAGCAGCTGTTGCCTGCGCCAAGACTGGGAGGGTTAAAATCGCTGACAACATCAACAAAAGTAAATCGGGGGAAGAGGTCTTCCAGGAATCCAGAAGCCTATTGTTCAAGAACTTGCGTGTGCAACGCGTCTACGATTTGGACACAAATACGATCGTCTATGTGTCCTTCAATACTCGCTTGGATAAAAATGATGATGAGAACAAAAGTCGATTTGCCTCTTCCTTGTGTGCCGTGAATCTTAATGAGCCAGAAGATATTATCGCCGCGGCTCAACCCTCTGAGAAAGTGGCAGTTAATCAATCAAAGTAGTATAGATAGGTCCGTTTCCAAGAAGGATACGACAAATTCAGGTCTAAGATTGGATATCGAACACGCTTTGAAGTAGCTGCATTCCCTCTTTCATTCTTACACAAGAATTCCTTCCAGACAACCGCTCATTGTGTAAGAGAGTGAGAATAATTGCATTATTGTCATTGTGTAAGAGAGTGAGAATAATTGCATCACTGCCACCCTGCTCAAAGAAACATGTAATGAGTGCAGCCTAGCTCAAGCCTATCTGCAGCTATCTAACACGACAAACGCTTCGGTATATCTATGAGATTAAAAGAACTTGATGCCATCTTCAGAAGAAGTGTCACCCTTGAAAATGGTGCACTTCCCTTCATCCTCCAGAATTGTAAGCGCCCGCCGCAGCAGCTCCTCATCCAGCCCTTCAAAGGACATTCCATTGACATCCTCCCCACTGTGGAGTTCATACACAGTGCATACGCTTCCGATATTCCCATTTTGAATTGCCCATTCGTAAATATCCGTCGCAAGTTCTTCCGGTTTTCTCCACAGAACACGGAGGGTTGTCTTGGACTCGTCGATCCACTCGCCGTGGCCGTGAGCCACAAGATCATCCGCAACTATCTTCACTTCTTCGTTGTTCAAAGATCTTTGAATGCTATCATTCGACCAAAGCGGACATTCGTATAACTTTAGTGTCTTGAGTTTGTGCTGTGTATGGTATTGAACAATAAGATCTCGCCATAGTGCTAGTTGCTTCTCTTTGGTCGCCAACACCGGTTGGATGGTGAAAAAGGGCGGGAAATTATAGAATTCGGGGAACTAACAATGACAGATTAGAAAAGAGAAGTTAGAGAAATGTAGCATGCTGTATGTGAGAAAACAAGTAAACCTCGTGATGGAGCGGCGCCGGGTCAGTAAAGCCTTCATTCAACAGCCGCTGTACTGACGTTGTCTATCTGGCTCCGATACGACAATGCTCACCTCAAAGTCTTTGCTCATCTTTAAGTATTCCGGGTGGGGTGGTAAACCAAATGTCACTGCAGATGGCCTTTTCAAGACTCTTCATTGTTGCAACATCATGGTAGCATGGTCAAACCCATTTGCGTCCGTTAGGCGCTGTTCGTTCTTGTTTGTGTTTCTGTTGCCCGAGAAAAAGAAGAAGCACGTACGAACTCCAAAACAGACATAGCAGCTGACGGTCATGTGTTCTGTTTTCAGAATTTGCAATGCAGACCTCTTTTCCTTCTTCAACTTGAGCTGACGTGGACGTGACGCAAATAAAAGACCGAGATCCAGGATGTTCTTTGAGACTGACGACGAATCCACAATTAACGTCTCTATTGCAAAAGCAGCTGACGTAGGTTGAAGTAGATGAGGCGCAAATAATGTCCGATGGTCATTTTATTCTGAAATCGGTCCACACGTAGAATTCTTTGTGGATTGGACATCTGGGAATAACTTGAAGTTTCGATTTCCGTTTCCCAATGGCGAGCATATTATCACCAGTTTTTCGCGACTGATAGATAATGCAACCAGTTCTTATTTCCCTGTTTACAACATCAACAAACAAAGCCCAGCACCTCACGAGTTGAATTTATTTCAGAGAAGGAAAGCATTACTGCAAAACTAGGGTCCGAAGCCTCCGACAAAACTTTGAGTTCCTTGTATCATGGATCCAAGCAAGAACAAGGACTTGGAGAGAAAAAGGCAGTCTAGCCGAATAAGCTCCATGAGACATCACGAGCGTCAGCGAAATCGAAGAGATAGTCTCACTAGTCTTCGAAACGATCTTCAGAAAAAGAATGAAGCCTTACGACACGAAAACCAGATGCTGCGAACCATTATCTCTTCGTTAAAAGCCAACAACAAAAATTCTGTTGTCAGTGAAGTTTCAACACGAAACGCTTCTCCTATATCAGCATTGCTACCGAGACTGACGCCTCATGATGATCAACAACTCCCCCAACCGCTCGTTCCTATGCTGCAAGCATTACAAACTATTCAACAACAGCCGCAACAACAGCAACAAGAAGTGCCAAGGGAACCGACGGCTCTCGATGATCAACAACCCATCCAAACGCTCGCTCACATGCAACAAGCTTTCCACAATGTTCAGCAACACTCGCAGTATCAGCAACAAGCATTGCCAAGGGAACCGACTACTCTTGATGATCAACAATTCCTCCAAAAGCTCACTCTCGTACTGGAAGCACTCCAGAATATTCAACAAAAGTCGCAGCATCCGCATCATGAATTTCCAACAAGGGAACCGACATCTCTTGATGGTCAACAACTCCTCCAAACGCTCGCTCTGGTACTGGAAGCCCTCCAGAATATTCAACAAAAGTCACAGCATCGGCAACAAGTAGTGCCAACCGCACCGACGAATCTAAATGGTCAACAACACCTCCAACAGCTTGCTCTTTTACTGCAAGCGATACAAGATCTTCGGCAGCAGCCGCAGCAAGACTTGCCAACGTCGCCTTTGCTTCCCATTGAGCAACAACACAACCAGGTTTTTGCTCCTTTACTGCAAGCAATACTCAATGTCCAACAAGAGCAGCAAGGACAGCAACAACGGTGTTACCAGCCAATCTCTGTTTTCTCTTCAATGGGGCATCCGCCTCCGCATCAGCTCCCTTCATCACATTTGCCACCTATTCAAAACTCAATAATCCAATCGACGCTTCCAACGCTTTCTCTTGCAGGTAGTGGACAGAATCCAAACACTTCGATTGCCGACCCTTCAAGCCTGCAGTCGTCCTTGAACGTGCTCCAATGTCATTCCAATTTGCGACAAAATTTGGCAGGTGGATCAGCGTTTGGTGCTCAAGCCTTTGTCCCACAGGTACAACAGCAAACATTAATCAATTTTATACTGGGGAGCGAACAATCGTTGCCTAGTTCAACAGTATCCGCGTCTGACGATGGCAAAGATAATCGAGCAGGCAATCTAAACGATGGAGCATCCTCAGAACAAAGCTTTTCAGGTCACATTTTCCGCCAAGTTCGAAAGTAGGGGCTCATTGAGAAACGAGACGCCTCGGTGAGTCAAAAGAGAGATCCGTCCTGTCACGAGAGGGATAATGCACGATCTATCATAGCAATCTCCGATAGAATCAGAAGCAGAGACATGTATGCAATACCTGTTTGTATCAAGCAGCTTCACTATCAAGCTATGTTTTGAGGTTTTGAGGTAATATTCATAGTTACTTTCTTAGCAGTTTGTATTGCACGACTTGCTTTTCGAAGGACAGTTCCCAGTGCCACTTGAAAATTTCCCATCCTCTCGGCGATGGACTCTTGGCCGTTTTCAAAACACAAGCATTGTATATGTCCTTGCTTCTGTTTTGGTTAAAACTGAGTTGACGACTCAATAAATGCGAACCAATAAACCATTTGCCAAGGCATCCATATTTGGCGCATCTCGTGAGTTTGGGCACCTTTCCTTATTCCGAGAGCAATCTTCGCATACAGCTTTGAAAAATGGCCCTCCTGTTCTTCACGCGAGTGAAAAAATCAAGTGTTATTTCCAAGAATGGAATCGCGGGAGAAATCTTCGAATAAAAGTCACCAAAACTGTTTTTGCGTGTTTTCAGCTGTTTCACTGACGCCTTTTGTTGCATCTTCAACTCTCTGGTTGCCATCTTCACTAGCATCGCGAATCAAGAATCGTTCACTTGTTGACCAGCGCTTGTAGACCAGCCAGGATTCGTCCACAATGATGATCGCCAGCTTCGTTTACTGCCCATACATATCATATAGTGAGGCAAGCTTCTCTGAAAAAAACATCCAGCAGTTCATGTATAGCAGTTCTGACCTTGCAAACACGGTAGCTGATAACCTGTGAGGAAAGGCCATAATCCACATTCTACGTTGACGAATACTCCGAATGCTCACATCGAAGTCTTTGCTCCTTTTCAAGTGGCCTTCTAAGATCAATTGTCACTGCAGATGACCTTTTCTTGAGTTGTCATCGTCCCTCAACACATTGTCGCATGGCCAGACGCATTTGCCAGCCGAATAGGACTTTGTCCGTTAACGTTAGTTCGTTATCAAGCTTCATACCGAGAAAAAGAAGCTACCAAAGTACAAATACTCCTGTGCCCGTCTCGTGTACTATTTGCGGTTTGCACTACTTTTCCTGTCTCCGAGGGCTGACGTAGGCATTTGTAGATGTTATGCGAATAATGGACTCGAAGTCCAGCTGTTGGACCTTCATTCCGTTTCTATTACACTGTATGAAATAGTGTCGCGGTACGTAGAAATGTGTGGATTGGACATCGGACTCATTTAATACTGTTTCATCGTGGCAGGCATAGCTTCTCGCGACTCAATGATAATGCTCCCAACCCTTCTATCCCCATTTGCAACATCATAGAGCCTGACACAAGAGATGATTCGCCAACATACGAGGGATAGAAGAACTTTGAGTTGCTTGAAACATGGATCCGAAGAAAGATAAGGAGTTAGACAGCAAACGGGAGTCGAGCCGGATAAGCTCTATGAGGTATCAAGAGAGACAACGAAGTCGAATCGGAAATCTCACTAGGATTCAGAACGACCTTCAGAAGAAGAATGAAACCTTACGACACGAAAACCAGATGCTAAGAAGCATTATCTCTTCGATAAAAGCCAACAACAAAAATGCTGTTGTCAGTAGAGATTCAACCCTAAACGCTTCTCCTATATCGACATTGCCACCGACAGTGTCGTCTCATGAAGCTCCCATACTGCAAGCATTACAAAATATTCAACAACAGCCGCAACATCAGCAACAAGAAGTGCCAAGGGAACCGACGATTCTCTGTCAAGCTCTCTCTCTCATGCTGCAAGCCTTCCAAAATGATCAAAACCAGTCGCAATATCAGCAACAAGAATTGCCAAGAGAACCGACCACTCCTGATGTTCAACAACTCCACCAAACGCTCGCTTTCGTCCTGGAAGCATTCCGGAATGCTCAACAAAAGTCGCAACATCAGCAACAAGAAGAGCCAGCCCCACCGACGACCCTGAATGGCCAACACCCCCAGCTTGCACTTTTACTGCAATCATTCCAAAATATTCGGCAGGATCAGCAACAAGAATTGCCAACGTCGCCTCTGTTTCCCATTGAACGACAACAGCTTAGCCAGGATTTTGCTACTGCACTGCAAACAATACTCAATGCCCAACAAGAGCAGCAACAAAGGAGCTCCCAGCCAACATCTACTTTCTTTTCCATGTGGCAACCACCTCTGCATCAGCTCCCTTCGTCACATTTGCCACCTATTCAAAACTCAATAGTCCAATCGAAGCTTCCGACGCTTTCCCTCGCCGGGAGTGTAAAGAATCCAAACACTCTGAATGCTGATCCCAAAACGGTGCAGTCACCCCTGGACCTTTTCCAAAGCTGTTCCAGTTTGCAACAGAATTTGGCGAGTGGATCAGCGCTTGGTGCTCAATCCTCTATCCCACAGGCACAACAGCAAACATTGAATATTTCTTTACCGGGGAGCGGACAACCGTTGCCTGGATCAACAGTATTCCCCTCTGCTGGTTGCAAAGACAATCAAGCAGATAATCTAAACGATGGACCATCCCTAGAACAAAACTTTTCAGGTCACATTCCCCCCACTTTCGAACGTAAGGCCTCATCAAGAAACGAGACACCTCGATGAGGCAAAATGGAGAGACAGGTTCTGTTGTCAGAGGGACGATCCACGGTCGATCAGAGCAATCTCCAAGACAATCAATAGAAAAGGCCGGCCATACCCCACCGCTGTAGAAATCTACATTTTGCCACAATTAAACCCCCGGTATTCCGAAGAACCTGATATTTTGTATGGATCCCCGCTGTGCCTGGCAAATACCTAGTAGAAGATACGAGACGAACGCTAGCTAGTAGTAATGGTGAAATGGGGGGAGAGTGTTAATTGAATTATACATCTGCCATTTCGTCAAACAACAACGTCGAGGAATACTTCTGAATCATTTGTAACTCGTACAATTATTATTGTACGAGTTACAAAAGATTCCAATAATAGTGTCTAAAAAAATTTTGTTTCGTATGGAATTGAATAATAAGATCTTGCCACAGTGCTACTAGTGCTTGCTCTTGAGTGGTCGCCACCACCCACCACCCACCACCCTTTGGATGGTTAAAAAGGACGGGAAATTGAAACATTCCAGGAACTAATGAAGATAAACCAGAAGAGAGGAGATAGAGAAATCGCAGCAAATGGAGGAGAAGATAAGCCAGCGAAGTGTTGAAGTGTAGAAGCAGAATCAATCTTGCTGCTCATGTGTTGGTGTCTTTTTTGTTCAACAGCTACCATACTGACGCTGTCTTTCTGGCTCCAACAATACTCATCACCTCAAGGCTCGTCTTTATGGAAGAGAATTGGTATTAGCCACTGACGGTCAAGCATGTACCTTTCCTGAGCCACTGCTTATAGCCTCCAAGCAGCAAACCACTTCATCGCCATGGAATTTTGCTATACTACTGCATCCCTTTTCTTTTTTTTCAATAATGAGCACTTCTACTGTTTCATAAGTAAAACTTTTAATGTCAAGAAGAAAAAACGGTATGTACCATACGCACAGCCTGAAAGCTTTTCGCTTGATCAGATTATGATTGTTTTTCCTTTTCTATGGACAGAAATAGATGTACAGTAGAGACTTTTGTTTCTCAGCCAGTACAATTTAGCAGGTTTCCGTAGAAATGCTGGCAAACACCATCTGCGCTGTCGAGTTCTTTTCGACACTGACGTTGCTTCTCCAGTTTCCACTCTTACTTAGGTACCGTTTCAGACGTAGAAAGTAACGTATAGTTTGCAGCGGGGCGCCAGCAACCAAAAATGGGCCAACTGTTCTGCTTATCTGTGCTTCAATGTCTCCTTCTCATGGCTGCCATAGATATATTGTTGTCCCTCTCTTATTGCCAACATCAAACGACGCCATACGTATTGAATCTAGTTCCACAGAGAAGGGCAACATATTTACAACCAGCGACAGCAACCCTCAGAAGAACTTTTGAGGTGCTTGAATCATGGATCCGAAGAAAGATAAGGAGTTAGACAGTAAACGGGAGTCTAGCCGGATAAGCTCTATGAGGCATCAAGAGAGACAACGAAATAGAATAGGAAATCTCACTGGGATTCAGAACGACCTTCAGAAAAAGAATGAAACTTTACGGCACGAAAACCAGATGCTACGAAGTATTATCTCTTCGATAAAAGCCAACAGAAAAAATGCTGTTGTCAGTGAAGATTCAACCAGAAACGCTTCTCCAATATCACCGTCCCCAACGGGACCGACGACTCCCAACGATCAACA
>JAAMXS010000694.1:0-12101 GCA_019693525.1 Cylindrotheca fusiformis | reverse complement strand
TGAAGGATGATGTATTTGTCTGATAAGCCTTTTATTTTGCCATTACTACCCTTCGATACGACCTTGTGTATAGCATTTTTATTTGTTTGCTTGCAGTGTTTGCTTCCTAGTGCCTACACAAAAGAGCCCAAGATGGTTTTCGGCTTTTCGGAACCGTCACGACATCCAATAGAAGACGACTAGTCCAACACTGATAGGGGTACTTCAGAGAGTCACTTATTTTCTAGCTCATGAATATACTAGAGTATATAATATAATTTATACGGCTACACTCATCATAGGTTTCCTTCTTCATTGACAACTCTTGTCTTGACATTTACAGCAGAGGGGGTGCCATCGTCATGGGGAGCCTCATTCTCGTCAGATACTTCGTTTTCTTCATTCAAGACTGGTTCATTCTTTTGTTCTTCTTGTTCTTCTTCATCTTGTAGCGGCTCAACTTCAACGGCGGGATCATCGACACCTTCCACTACTGCCTCTTGAGGGTTTGTTTCAAAGGCTGCATCTTCGGTGGATTCCTCTGGAGAAACACCGCCTTCTTCTTCTAGAGGTTCTTCGGCCGATACACCTTCTTCTTCTTCCTCTTCCAGAGGCTCTTCGGCCGACACATTATCCACATAGGCAGCTTGGACAAACTTTCCCTTGCTCCAAAGTCCCTGTTGCACCATTTCATCATTTTCAAATTCTACTCCTTCGCCCTCAAAGAGGCCATTTTCAAAGTTCCCTTCATACCGATTCTGGCATTTGATTCTGGTAATGTGTTCACCAGATTCATCCACCGTACGGGTTTCTCGAACACTCTGCCATCTCAAAATCCCCTTTCCGTTGTAGTTGCCCGATTCCCATTCACCCTGATATTGACACGTCTTGTTATGGAACGTAAAGGTTCCAAAGCCGGATCGTTGTCCATGTTCAAAGTTTCCATCATAAACGTCACCATTGGGATAGGTGAATACACCAGGTCCATGACGTTCATCTTCCTTGTAAATGCCAACGAATTGTCTCCCATCCTTCCAATAATACGTACCAGGTCCTTGTCGTAAATTCTGAACATACGATCCTTCATGAAAGTCTCCAATGTTCACAAATAAACATCTGCCATGACCCTGTCGATTGCCATATTCCCAAAATCCCTCATGGACACGATTACCATCCTCATAAACCATCCGACCGACACCATGTGGTCGTTGGGTTGGAATATGAATAATACCCGTATACCGTCCTGGATGGTCCTGTCCATCCAATACGGCCATATCGACGACAGCCTTGCAAACCGATTTGTCCAAAACTTCGAGTTGTCCCCTATCCTCCTCTCGAGTACTACCAACAACAGCAATTGCTGTTTTTCGTTGTGGTTGCTGTCCCTGTTGTTGTTGTTTGGAAGCGGGTGAAGCAGCAGCAGCAGCAGTTGTTGGTGAGGATGCTGCTTGTTTCTTTGGTGATGGTGTTACCACCAAATTGGAAAGACCCGACATGATGGATTGAGTCAAAGAGGATGGATCCGGCGGTTTCGGATAGGGAAGCGTTTTTCCTGTTTGGGTGTTGGTTGCCAATAATTGAGAAATATCATAATCCAATGGGGGTTGTGGAATTTGTAACAATCTATTGGGAATATTGTCTCCATTTTCATCATTTTCGTCATTGTCATTGTCGTTATGATGGGGCAATCCATCCTTCCAGGATCCTTCGTAAACGATTTGATTGGTAATCAAATTGGTCAATCTTCCAAATCCATGATAGGAACCTTGTTGAAATTCACCCTTGTACAGGGTTGACGATGTGACCAATTCACCATTTCCAGAATAGAGACCATCCTTCCATTCACCATCATAATATCCACCATCGACCCATGTAAATTTTCCAATTCCAGATCGTACACCATTTTGATATTGTCCCAAATATAAATCATTCTTGGGATATACAACTCTCATCATCATTGTAGTGGCCGCAGTAGACGCAGGAGACTTTGTCGTGGTAGTTGCTGTTGTAGCAGCAGTACTACCCGAGGAAGCAGCAGCTGTAGCAGCTGTTGTAGTTGTTGTAGTATGGGGAACATCTTGATGAAATAATCCACGAAATTGTCGACCATCTGCCAATATCCATTCACCTTGTCCTTGTTTGATATTATTGACAAAATCACCATGATACGTATCACCCGTCATGTATGTGACACGACCAAATCCATGTTTCATACCCTTGTTCCAAAATCCTTCATATTCCAATATACATTGTGGATGTTGTTGATATGTCATCGTTCCGACACCCTGTGGTAAATGTTCTTCTAACATACCCTTATACATACCCTCTTGACCTTGTCCATCCAAAATAAGTTCTGGAATACTCAATACGACAGTCTTGCGTTGTGGTTTTGGTACTGGTACTGGAAGTGGAAGTGACGACTTGGACGATTTGGAAGGAGATGTCGTCGTCGTCGAGGAGGAGGAAGAAGGCAATGGTTCCGATTTCAAGGTAATTTCATCAACAGGTTGATCTCTGTACCATTGTCCTTGATGAATAATAGTACAATTGTCATCAGTAGATGTTTCAATACCACCCTTGCCATGTTTGAGTCCTTGATGAAAATATCCCTTGTATACCGTGTCTGGTGTTGTTAATACTCCATATCCATGATATTTACCACTTTTCCAATCACCAACATAATGAATTGTAGATGAATCATATACACCATGACCAGATCTTTGACCATTATCAAACATACCAACATAGGTTGACATGGATACAATTTGATTGTCTTGAAAGGTCTTCCAGGTATACGTTCCATGACCATGACGTTGATTCTGACGAAATAGACCTTGATATATACGTTGTTGTTGTTGTTGTTGTTGTCCATTATTAGCTTCTTTTTTTGTGACCATGGCCCATGTATATTCTCCATTTCCATGTCGTTCCTGTTGGACAAATTCGCCTTGATAGACATCACCATTTTGCAATTCACATGTACCATGACCATGCCAATATCCATTTTGCCATTCTCCTTGATACTTTCGAATCTTGAGAATAGCAGCGTTATCGTTATTGTTATCGTTGTTGTGATAAATCATGGTTCCTGTACCCTGTGGTGATCCACTGTCGACATTGACTTGTCCCGTATACGTGCCTTTTTGACCAACACCATCTTGAATCTTTTGATCTGTTACTTGTAGTAACAATGCCATTGTGGTTGATTTATGATCGTTGGTCGTCGTCGTCGTCGTTTGACTCTTGATTGGATGAGATGAGATTGGAATAGACGGCAGTGGCGATGTTGCAATGATCGTTGTCATTCGAAAGTTTATTTTCTCCCCCCGCAAGCCTCAAGACCAGGCCAAAAAAAAAAATAAATGAAGTCACTTGCTTGGGTCTCGAGACACACGCACCCACGGAATGTTCCCCCCAACAACGAGTCGTGGTTGTGTTGCTTCCTTACTCTCTAGCTGTAGATTCAGGCATTTGTATATATTTTATAACGTTGAAAACCTTACATCTCTTTCTTGGGGGTGTTCCGGAGGGCGTGCAATTCACATAATATGGGACTGAGGTAGGTTCCGCTTGATGGTTTTTTGGGATGGTGATGGGTCTTGGGAATTTTTGTGTCCGTCCCAGGCACAGTCCGTCCGTCTACAGCCAGAAGCTTCAACACACGCAATAATACTGTTGTAACGGTTGACAACAGGACGTTAGTTAATATCTCTTTCTGAAAACTCCTCCTGCCCTGGCCACTATTATGCCTCTCTTGGAGAGCAAAACCACTACTACTTTATTCCATCAGCACTATTATTTCTTTTGCAGAACAAGCTTTCAACTCTCTTTTGTCTTGCAACAAACCGATATTTTCTCAATGGAGAAAAAAAGAAGATATATTATTATTATTATTTAGGGGGAGCAAAATAGGAATCTTCCAGTTTCAAAAACGAATATTCGACAACAGAACATCCAGCAGCATCAGTCGTCCATTCTTGGATGCAATCATGGACATGATCATTATTATTGTATTCCTTGTGAAAGGTGACATAGTTGTGTTTTTGCAATCCCAAAAACAACAACACGGATTCCTTCTTATAGACTCTACTATTATCATCCAGAGGGGGAGGAGGGTTGTGGATTTGTACCAAAATTTGACGAAAGGTTGTTGTGGTGGCTTCCAACAAGAAGAACAACGAATTGAACCATCCCTCGTCATAGGTCATCGTTGTTGTCGTTGTTGTCGTCCATTCGTCACGACATCCTTCGTCGTCACAATAATAATCAACTCTGAGTATATCAATGACACGACCTTCGTGGCCCAACTCTTGAACCGTTTCTTTCATTGTCTTGAAGAATTTGGTTCTTGTTGTTGCTGGAAGAACCTCCTCATGTGATGATGATGATGGTGATGTTGTTTCATTTCTTCCTTGTTCACTCCGAAATCCCCAATTGTGATACTTGACACCGGGTGGTGGTGGTGGTGCTGCTGCTGCCAAGTGAGGACGGCCATCAATAGTAGGATCAAGAAGAACAAAGGTATGAATCTCACAATGATTTCCAATTTCCGATTGGATACTCTTTTCAAAATGAAACTCTTCTTCTTCTTCTTCCTTTCGTCGTGCTGCTGATCCAACCCTGTACACCAAACAATCAGCATCAACATCATCAACATTATGAGGGTCACAAAGAATCCATTTGGTGGCACCATTTCCAGCACCACCAAGGCGACGTTCGTATAAACAGGCAAAGTCCGGTTCCATGTCTTCCATCATCATCATCATTTGGAAAGAATTATTCTGTCGAATTTCTTTGGTCCGTTGTTTCATCAACGCCCACTCATCATTTGTTATATCCGTAAAGAATCCGCCACTATCTCGATAGGCCATATAAAAGAATGATGATGATGATGATGACAATAATGATGATGACGACGACAACTGCTGTGATGGAATGATGGCATTGTTGTCTGCCTCAGCCACCACATTGTCACTGGTCGTGGTGCTGTCCATCAGGATGCTGCTGCTGCTGCTGCTGCTCCCACCACCATCACCACTGGCACTGTTTCGGCTCCTGCTGCGCAACAATGATGCAGCAGTATATTCAGCATGATCCGGATCGGATCGAACAACGGGATAGGTCCGGCTATTGCGTAACAATCTAGCATATTCATAATCCGGATCGGATGGAACCATGGGATAGGTTCACCATCACCATATCTTCACTGAAAAATAGCAGGGAAGAAATCCCAATCGAACATGGAGCAACAACAATCAACACCAACAACAAGAGCCGGTAATTGACCATATTTTGCTTATGCTTTCGGTAGTGGTGAGCTACTATCAACGCCATGATTGAATGTTTGGTCTATAGGTGGAGGAGTAACCTTGTTGTCCATAAAACGAGAGCATCACAGAAAGCGGCTACTGTGAAATAATGAATGTGATGCTCTACTACTATAGACGCGCTCATCTTGAATAATAATGGATTTTTAGTCGTGTGGCTGGAATTTCTTGTTCCTCGTTGATCTTCCAAATGTGTAGTAGTAGTAGGTATGATGTAGTAGTAGAGTATTCCTTGTACCACCAGTTAACAAGATGCCCATTATGGTTTTTTTTTTGGGTCGACAAACTTGAATGGTGCTCCAATAGTGTTTGCTCGTGCAGGACACATTTTGAATCTGCAAGAGAACATCCATCATGCATGTTCAACAAGAACAACGGATCTGAATTCATCATGGTGATGTCTCTTTGTTTTGAAGCAATTTGATGCTCCGTCACTCAATAAAAAGCACAGAACCACTCAATGTTGTTCTTTGCGCACTCAAGTGAAAAAAGAGGACCAAAAAGGAAAAAGTAGCTACTACTAGTACTAGTAGCGATCGGAAGGCTTCTTCTTGTTGCCTTCAACAGGAGGCAGGCAGGAGTGTGGCTGGTTCTTTGGTTCCTTTTGTGGCCTCTACTAGTACCAATACTACTGGTGGACTTCTTGGTCGTCCTAAAGCTCTGATGTCTTTTTTTTGGGAAGAAGCTTTTGCTGCTGATCTCTCGGTTCGTTGGTGCTTGGGACCAACAAATGCAAAACCCAAGTTTGTAGTTTTCTCCTTCTGGACAGGTCCCGCTGGTCTTGCTCTCTTCTAGTAGTTTTCCTCGGTATTTTTTTTGTTCTCCAATTCATCCTTCCCCTTTCTACTGGAGGCAAAAAAATTGAAATTGCTACTAGTTATTTCTGGCAAAAACCTCCTGTGACGGGTCAACTCTTCGGTGTGACACACCTTCGTTTTCGCGTGACAAAACAAAAAACTTTGGGTTTCCGAATTGACTACTAGTTAAAAATTTCATAGTAGATAAATAATATTCACCAAAATAATTAAAAAAAAATTAACTCTTTTTAAAAAAAATCCGTGCTCTTTTTCCTCCCTGCTTCCGAGATTCCCCCCCCTTTCTTTTTTAAGTAGGAAAAGGGGGACTGCCATCTTTTTTTGAATTTTATCGCATTCTCGTCTACGTTTCAGCGAAAAACAACATATCAACATCTCTTTGTCATTCATTCATCAAAAAGAGAGAGAGAGAGAGAGAGAGAGAGATTATGTACAGAAGTACGTGTCATATATATTTGAATCTGCTATATTATTCCTTCACAAACAATAATGGGCCGCCGCTGCATCATCCCAAGCAGTAGAAATCCTATAAAGCTATTGCTGACTTCCAAAGCAACCACAACAACAACAACGACAACAAAATCAAAGAAGGACAGTGATAAGAATAGGAATTATGCCAACAACAACAACAACATTGCATATCGAAGAATCACTGTTCTCTTCCTATTGTTCTTTCTAGTAACATTGGAGACAATGATGTCAACCATTCAACCATCCCTGCAACAAGCCATTCGACGAAGTTCTATTACTAAGACTGATGCTTCTTCTGATTCCGAAATCAACAACAACAACAAGCAGAAGAAGAGTACTGGTACACTACAACCAAGAAGAAAAGAGATCGTCTTGATCATTCATTATCACAAAACGGGCAATGCCTTTGTCAAGGAACTAGTGTCATTGTTGATTGAAACGAAGACGACGAATGAAAGATCAATGATGACGAACAACAACAACAACACAACGACCAATAGTCATCATCATCGTTCCGGCCTTGGATTGAAACGTCGGCATGACAAAACGACAGGATGTCCCCTCTGGAAAACGACCAATACCACAACAACAACAACAACAACAACAGAAGAGGAGGAGGACATTATCATGATCAAACCTGGGACGATTCTTCATTCTGTTACGGCACCCGACTTTTTTTGTCCTGTACAATCTGCCTTGTCGTCATTGTTACAACAACAACAACAACAAGTTTCCTTCAAGATTGTCCATTTGGTACGAGATCCAATCGATATGGCCATTTCCAATTATTTGTATCATTCTCAAATTCCGACACCGGAAAGTTGGGTATTGAGACCGACCTTTGATCCATGTCAATACGATGATGATCATTTTTTTCAATACATCTTGCAGCAACTTGCAGAACAACAACAACAAGAAGAAGAAGAAGGCGTTTCCAAAAAGGAATTGATTCAGGTACATGACATGTGTCGAGACCTATTTCAATCTCCATCGTCCAATCAACAACAACAAAAATCCTACTATAGGACCTTGTTGGAATTATCCAATAATTATGATGGATTACGATTGGCGACGGCACAATTTTTAATTTCCAACAATGTGGAAAGTGGTGGTGATTTACTTCGAATGCCCAATAACATTATACGATTGGCGAAATGGCAAAAACAAGAACAAAGGAATAATGGGAACAACAATGTCGTATTATTGACCGTATCCATGGATCAAATATTGGCAGATATGAACACCAAAGTCTTTGAAATTGCCAATTTCATATTACAAGACAATAATAACAATGAAAGCCAAAGGAAGACCATGGAAGAAGTATCCAAAAGGATTGCCGACCAAATGTTACAGAATTACAATATCCGAAAGATACAAACGGCTTCCTTTCGAAATTCTACAACAATCACAATATCACACAAGACGACGACAATGAAAAAACAGCAAAAGAAGAAACAAGACAAACGAAATCGTCGTCGTCGTCATCGAGATAAGTTACATATATCACAAGATTTGGTCAATCAGACCGAACGACAACTATGGAAGGAACAATTGGAAAAGGATGATATATTAGGTCCTTTATTGTTGAAATTACGTTCCATTGTCAACAATGCCTTACAACAGTAACAACAGTGATTCAACTAGCGGGTACTTTCTTTTTTGGGGGTTCTTTCTATTAATAATGCGGTCAATCGGCTTGTATATATCGTCTGAATACATACACTGACATTAGCCATTCGCCTCTCTTTCTTCTTATTGTGATGATGATGATGATTGAAATCCTAGTAATGGTTCTTGAAGAGAAGAATCCATCCAATTCTCATCCATCATACCGCTATTATTGGTAGTAGTAGCAGTTGTTGTTGTGGCAGCAGCAGGTATTGTCAAGTCTCCATCCGGTTGTGAAGTGTCCATTGTGTTGTTGTTGTTTTTGCTTCGATAGAGTACGAGACCCGTCACAATGATAATCAAACCAATAATATCCGAACCATGCAAGGGTGTATATCCTGGCATGTAGGCGGGTATTAAACAAGAAAAGACCAAATTTCCCAATGGAACTTGGATCGTAAATGCCAAAAATAATAAACTCGTCGATCCATATTTCAAAATGTATACCGACAGAATGGTCAATAGACATACCAATATAAAATTGATATTGAATAACCAAAAGGCAGAAGGACAGGAATCATCTGGATGACAACCCGTATCGATCGTTCCTTTTCCATAATAATAACAATTCCAGGCATTTTGTAAATGTTGTGGTAGTTCCGTAGGATACACGGTTGGTGAAAATAAATACATTCCAGATGGAATGGCCACAAGTAATGAATAACCCATTTGAAAAAATGCTGTCCATCCATTGAGATAAATTGGATCCAATTCTCCCTTGTTAACAATATCCAATGTCATTTCCTTATACAAACTGGACAATGTCATGGGAATGCAAGAAAGAATGACGACCAATGACCATAGTATGGTTGTTCGTTCTTCGGTAGTAGCAGTGGCAGTGGCATCAGCAGCAGTTGTAGTAGTAGTGTTCGGATCATGAGGAACAATCCATTCGCAAACCAACGTTGTTGTATTGCTACCATTGGTGGTGTTGGTAGTTGTAATTGTATGGGATAAGCATGATTCTTGTGTCATTTCCACCCGACATATGGTACAATATTCATCTGGAGCAAAGATTTCTTCATTGGTTTGACAATACATAGATTCGGCGGCAGCGGCATGGTTGGAATCTTGTGAAAATAGTAGTATGGGTCCCAATACGATACCAATGCCCAATACGACCACCATTGCTCCAACATATTGAATTATATGATATCGTTCTCCTTTGATTTGGTAAGAAAATATCAAACTGAACGGTATCGCTGCTTGACGTAACATAATCCATAACGGTCCCGACAAATAACAAGCTGAAAATGTTTGTCTATATATACATACGCATGTGAATGATAACGAGTGAGAGAGAGAGAGTAAGTGAGTGTGTGTATATAGATAGATAGATATCCCTGTTGCATACGAGTGAAGAATGCACAAGAGAAAGTACTCTACCTACTTACATGCTGATGGAAAGAGTATCGAGAAATCCAAACATTGCAAAGGTTCGTTTGGGAATTTGTGTCTGTTCCACAACAACAACATTGTCATCATCGTTAGCGTTAACAGAAGATGACGATGACGATGATGATGATGGCATGACACATAATATGTAGGTAAAGCATAGAATGATATAGAGCAATAGACTGAACAAATTCAGAAAATTGGGATAATTGTACAAGGGAATTGCCTTGTTTTGGTTTGTTTGGTTTGGTTTCGCGCAGCATTGCAGGTAGCTAGGTTAGAAACGAAAAAACCAAGAATGATGATAATAATAGTAAAAGAAAGAAAACGACGTACCACAAGTTTTCCCATTACGGACACACCGGTCGCTACAAGAACCATGGAAACAAAGGCAATGGCCAATTTGAAATCGTTCGAATTCTTCGTAGTAGCAGCAGCAGCATCATCTTGTGATGATGATGTTTGTGCAGTAGGTAGTGATGCTATTGGAGTATGAGGTTCCAAAGTAGCAGCAGTGTCAGAAGTGGCAGAACAACAAGTTGGTATCGTTGTCGTCATTGTCAATGATGGTGGTGGTGTTCTTGTTGTGTCATCACCTTCTTCTTCGTCAACATTCTCATCATTCTCCATACTGCTAGGTTGAATGGTGCTTTGAGAACTGGTTCTCGGTTCGTAGCATTCTTCCATTTGTTTTGTCTCTTGTTCGCGTTGATGAAGTTGTTGTTGACAAGAGTCTCATGTGTCAATAAAACGAGTCGGTCGCAGGAATTCTTCAAGTACGTATGGAGTATGTGCATTTGGTAGTATGTGTGATACCTGGTACATACTGTACGCCAAAAATACCATACACCAAAAAGACAAATATTGAGGGAGAGGGAACGAAAACAGGGGGATCACATACATTACATTAGTTGGAGGGGTAAGGTTTAAGAATTATTATCTCTTCTCTTTATGGAAAGGTGTTGTAGCAGTTTTGTCGACAGACATTCTAATCTGTTTGGGGAATGGGGTGGGGATATATGTACACAGGATTTGCCATTTCACCACCCACTGGGATTGTAAATGGTGTGTTGGTGGAATATAACGGAAAATCAATGTTTCACCCACAAATGTAAGAGAGAAGAAAAATATCTGTTTTTTAGGGCAAGGAAGTGGATGATAGAACTTCCAATAAACCACTCATTTGAACGACGGCTTCCGAGACTGTCGTTCCAGTCAATTCAGATGCTGCCGAATCAACGGCAGTATTAGTGGCAATAGAAGAAACAAGAGAAGACAAGGTATCCAATGACGATGATGCAACATCAACAGCATTGTTGTTGTCAATGTTCATATTGATTTGGGTCAGTAACGCCGAGGCAGATTGTGCCGTTGCCGTGGTTGATTCCAAGGCTTCTTGAGACATGGAAGAAATATGATCGGCAATTTGCAACGTTGCCGCATGCAAATCGGCAATACCTTGTTCCAATTCTTGTTCGGCCAATCCCAAGTTGTTGTCTACAGTAGTAGTAGTAGTAGTAGTGATGTCAGAACTAACCTCCACCGCCTTGGTCATGTCCAAAACGGCCACTTCAAGTTCTTGTACTGCCTTTTCGACCAATGCATTATCACTGCTGCTGTAGTAGCTCGTAGCAGCAGCATCAGGACTCGCAGAAGTGACACTTTCAATTTCTGATACCACTTTTTGGACTTGAGCAATAGCTTGTTCTTGTTTCGCTGGTTGTTGTTGTTGTTGTAATACTGTATTCAAAACAACATTGGCAGCTCGATCCAATTGAATTAATAAATCGGCAAAGGCCATGTCCAATTCAATGGGAGTTTGAAAGGCATCAAGCGATGATGATGATGATGATGACGAAGTGGCATGAGGAATTGGAGGAACAAAGGCATTTACGTTCATTTCTCCTCCCAATAATGCTGCAATCAAAAGAGAACTTGAAAGAATGGATGATGTCTTCATTGTATTTGATTTTCTTCTTTTCTTGCTTGTAGTCGTTGGAGTGTGGACTAGTATTGTTGTGATGGCTTCTTTTTTGTGTGTGTGTGTGTGATGTTTTTTTTTACAAGCAATGCCGACATTTTCAAAAACCAAAAAAAAAGAACCCTTGGTATTTTTTCGAAAAATCTAGGCTTCATCAGCGAGTTGGCATGGCCATTCCAACGGTTACAGTATACTCTTATTGTGGTGGGAGTCTACTAGGGGCTAAAATAGTGTTGCGCATCGTCTTGTACCCTGGTAGACACCATCACTCTGGTGATGATGAGAGACAACGATGATATACCTGCTAGAAAATCAATAGAACAAAACTCTCTCCAATGAATATCATATCTGGAAACACAAACTTGTCACATCATTTTATGAACGGACGTATTTAATATCCTACATAGTATATCTCATACTATAGGATCAAATACACAAATAGTAGTATTAGAACGTCGCCCTCTC
>JAAMXS010000693.1:0-32419 GCA_019693525.1 Cylindrotheca fusiformis | reverse complement strand
GAGGCCGCTATGCAACAGACCCAAAAGGAACATGCTGCAATCAGGGCGAAGCTCGAAGTAGAGATCGCAGCTCAATCCGATCAGTCCAAAGCGAGAATAAAGAGTGAGCTGGAAAACCAGTCTATGAAACACAAGGAGGAGATGAGCGACATGAAAAAGAAGATGGCTGAGCATGTGGACAAAATGAATGGCCAATTATCAGCAAAACTAAATCAAGAGAGGCAGAGATTCAAGGAAGAAAGCGAAGCCGCGGCAGCAAGAGATGCCCAGAGAGAGGAGAAACTCGCGAAACTTACATCGCAGATAAAGTCTTTGACTGAAGCAGTGAAAAAAGGACAAGACGAAAAGAATTCTCTAGAAACATCTTTGGATGACGAAGTTGCTGCCAAAGAAGCATTGGAAAAGAGAGTACTGGCCCAGAAACAGCTCTTGGATGAGGAAAAGTCGAAGAGCGAGTCGATAGAAACTACGTATCAAAACAAGCTGAACAGTGCAACAAACTCTTGGAAATCGGAGCTTCAAAAAACGAAGGAGGAGCTAAACAACAAATCAAATCAAGTTGAAGAGCTAAGTGGAAAGCTGGAAGCGCTTTCGACAAATTTGAATTCAATGGCAGAGGATGCGAGAGCAAAGGAAGAAGCTGTATCTCAAGCGAGGAAGCACAAGGCGAAACTTGATTCAAGTGAAGCTGAGATGGAAAACATGCGAAAAGAAATGAACAAGCTCAAACTTGAACTTACGAAGACCACGCAGCTGGCTAATCGACTGCAGAACGAAAAGGAAGCGAGCGAACAGAACCATGGTCAACGAACTGCTATAATGGGTATGCTTGAAAACCAGCTCGCCGAAGTAAACGAAAAGAATGCTGAAGCGAATGCCAAACTAGAAGCTGCTTTGTACGATTTGAGCCAGAAAGAAGAAAGCATGTCGGCGCTGGAGCGAGATTTGGAAGACGCCAAAGCTGCCCTTGCGTTGGCGGAGAAAGAGAAGAAGGAATCGACTGAGAGCATTCTGCAGGCGCAGAAGGGTGCCTCAAAGAGGAGCACAATGATGACGGAAAGCCTTCAGCGAGAGCTGCAGCAGCTTCAGCAGTCAACAGCACGCAAAAGTGCTGCTGCCCAGAAGCTAATTCAGGAGCGGGAGGCAGAATGTGAAGAACTACGAGCCCAGAATAAGAAGTTGAAACAAGAAGTCGACAGAGGCTCATTGAGCGACAGAAAAATATTCGAGCTTGCTGAAATGCAGAGCAGCCGCGAATCCGCACAATCTTCGGCAATTGAGATTAGAGATAAAGCCCTTGAAAGACTTAAAGAAGCGCTCCTGAAACGAGACGGGGACCTAGCAGCTGCTGAAAAGACTGTCCAAGACGTTGAACGCCAGGTTGAGGATTTGTGTCGCATTAAGCGTCGCGAAGATGTGAACATGGACTATCTTAAGAGCATCGTTGTTCAGTTCTTGTCAAAACCCCCAGGTACAAGTGAGCGTTCCGCTCTGTTGCCAGTTCTTGCGACACTCTTGCAGGTACGTGGCCAGATTCCCTGTCATATTGTTTTGATTATGTTGTGACTTGTTTTAATGGTGTTTTCTTGCGTTCTTGCAGTTTGACTCCACCGATTACGAGATGATCGAAAAGGGGAAGCAAAAGCTCTCGTGGTTCGGCACTGTGGAGCCTGTAATGATTGGAGGAGAGGCATCGGCGTCTGCCACAGATGGTGCAAGCTCTGCTTTCGCAGGGATGGCAAACTATTTTACAGGAACATCTACTAGCGCTGCAGCCCCTCCAAACGCCGCCCCAGCGTCTGCAGAAGTATCTGTCTCCAGAGGCCAGGCCGCAAGAAACACGTCCAATCGAACGACTTCGCTCCAATTCTAAAATGGGCTCGAAAGTCACACCAAATTGAACTCTCTCTTGCTAACTTAGACTAATACTCTAATAAAAAATCAGCTAGAACCATTTGTTCTGAGACTTCTCATCTAATTACAACACAAAGGCTGAAAGGTCGACGACACATGACGTGATGTCGTCATGTTTCGACCGACGGGCTCTTCCGGGAGGCAATGACATCAAAGCATGGAGGCTCGAAATGTTTCTGGCTCTTCGAACTTTGTTCAGAACACGCCTTACAATGACATCAGATACGTTTGCATTGCGCTGTGACCCAGAAGGTGCCAGACCCCACCGGTTTGATCGGAGTTTCCGACGTTTTATAGGTGGACTAGGGCTTCGAGCTGCATCACGCTTGGCTCCGACCTTATCGTGCACAGAAAGACGGTCGTCACTCTCCTCGTCCACGTTGGCACTTGCACTCTCATCAGCGGGGCACCTGTCAGGCTGGTTCTGTCTGCGATTTTGCCTCCTTTCTGCTCTCATTGTTCGTTCCGCGTAAAAGTTCCTCACCCATCTCAACACATCTTCCCCGCTTGCTCGTTCCCATACCCCATCTGTAGCAAGAACCAGCACTTTGTCACCATCCTTTGCAATAGGGCGACAATTGACTTCCGGTCGTGCTGTAATGTAGGGCGCGTGTCTCTTGTAAGGAGAGAACGAGAGGAGAGGTGTTTTCAGATATGCATCTCCAAGCGCCCTTGTCACGGCAAGACTTCCGGCCACTCGCTTAATACCACCACCAACCCCAGCTGAAATTGCCCGCGGTGCATTGTTACAGCGACGTAGAACTGCAGTCACTTCCGCAGGATTGTAAGCGGAGTGATCGGTTGTCAAGTCAATTGGCCGTGTGACTGGTGGTAAATTGATGATGGGATTGTTGTCGTGGCTGTCCTGTGTCGAAGAGGACGAAGAAGAAGAGCCCGAATGCTGCCAACCACTGCGCGCATTTCCTGGAACTTCCCTGTCGCTATCAATTTCGATCTCAACCGACCTAAAGCCTTCCAATGGTGGCAGGGCGATAAATGGAGCGTTCGTTCCAAAATCATCCTTTACTCGCCTTCGAGACTGCCTTCTTGTCGGTCGACGCATATAGGATGTGTAGGACGAGTTGGTGGCGGAAGCGGCCTTTTCTTGCACATTGATGTCTTCTTCATCGCTACTGTCCGCATCATGATCAGAACTGCTCAAACATTCAGTTTCATCGGAACTGTGATGGCTGGATTCATCGTCAGTTGCTTCAGGGTGTCCCGGAGCAGAGCCATGAACTTTGATTGTTCGAGGCGGCGCTGAACCCAACATGACTGCTCTACAATCTCCAACATGCGCTGTATACAAAAGGGCATCATACGCTCGATAGCAGTGGCAAGAGCAACCGCCTGGGGCGCTAATAAGAGACTCTTTTTGCAACGTTTCACGGTCATCTCTACGCGATGGATTCCGCCTCCTTGTCTTGTCGTCATCTTTGGAATGATCATCATCTTCACCCTCTGTTTCCGTGATTTCCGATTCTAGTCCGGATGTGTTGACGCGATCTTCTGTGGTGGTCAAGGACGACGTCGATGAAATCGTACTGAGGGAGCTGGCACTTTTGGCTCGAGCTGCATAGTCGAGCATTCGCCTCCTAGCAGCATCCTTATTTTGTGAAGTATCATGCCCAAGGTTCTTGGCGGGACCGTGCAACTCTCGTTCTTGGTGGTCTTCTGATACACTAGTCCATTCGAGACGTTGTATACTGAATACTGTGAGGGCACAAGCACCTGAGTTCCACCTTCCATTGCTTTGGCACGATGTCTGATGCGTTGCTACAGGATCGATCGAATTGATCCATCCTTCGTCTACTGCAAGGAATGATTCTGTAATAGCTTGCGTAATGGCAGCTACTTCGCCGGGGGAATGAGTTCCAATCGGAGCTTCACGGGCTACCGGAGACGAAGCAGTTTTGACAGATGTCTTGGCCGAGGATTCAGAAGCTACGGGCAACGAGGAAACAGTAGGTGGGGCTTGTGGTGAGGCCGGAGGTAAAAGTGAGGACGTAACAGATGCTTCAGTATGCGAACGTTGACTTTCGTGTTCTTGTGATTCTTGAGTGGCTTCGTCGTCACCTCGGACATGGGTGGCAGCCCCATCGTCGTCACTGTCACTGGCTTCATATGGTGATCGATAGTGAATCGAATTTGGATTCGCTGGGCTTCTGTCTGATGTCATGATAAGTCCATCCAAATCAAGGGCATTTGCATCGCGCAGTTGACCATTGACCAAGCACACCCCGCGGCTGACAATTGCACACCCCAGAGCACGAGAAACGGTAGCTGCAACGTGAGGCAAGAGAACCTCAGAAGCATAGGTTGCTACGCAGCCTCCCCCATGACCATCAATGACAGCCCACAAGTTAAGTCGAATTAAAGATGAATAGTCCTTTTCAAATGGTGGTAGTTGAGTTTCCGAGTCAAAATTGGGTGGCAACGGCTGCAGCAAAACATTTACAAGAGAAGCGCTGCGATCTTCCGAGGGCGAGTTCGCGGCATGAGAGGAAGTCCACATGCACGTTCGTGGATCTCGAAATTTCGGTAATGATGTTGGACTATGATCAATCCCACATCGCGATTCTTCCCGCTTGTGTTGTGGAACAACAAAGGATTTCGGTTGTGCAGCAGATGTTCCATTGTCATGTGCAGGAGGGAGTGGCTTGGGTACAACTGAAATACTAGTATTTCTCCGAGAGGAGGCGGGGGGTGACGGAGCAGATACAGGAGTTGCTGGTGTTCGTAGCGGACGATCCACCAACGACTCGGAATCGTCAGCAGGTTCAGTGAATCTGGGGCATTTGACCACATCAGCTGGTAGAGTGGATCTTGGAGCTGCAACAGTGGTGCTCGGTATTCGCAAACCAGGATCCAGTTCTTCATCTTGCCTACGGCGACGGCGCATATGATAATCATCTACATACGAGCATTCTCCTTCGCTCACATCTCCTAGATCTAGCTCTGCAACGCTCTCTTCCTGATTGCCATCAATAATCGTCAAGATTGTGAGATACAGAGGTATGGGTCGGCGTTTGGAATTATAGGCTCACGTACTTCTGAAGATGCCCCATCTGCTGCACTTGGAGACGAAGCAAAGGACGGAGAATGAAGAGGACCTGTCGCTGTGGGCGAAGAGTCTTCGTTGATCCGATGCATCGAACTCGCTTTGGCTGCAGCTGAAATCAATGATGGTGTCCTTTTCCTCTGCTTCTTCTTGCGGACAACAGAATTACAGTCTGTATTGAGTTCTTTTATATCGTCTGCCATTTTTGTTGCTTATCAAGGTATAGTAATAGACTTAGCACTGCTGCTGCTGCTGCTGCTCTGATGCTGATGTTGTTGTGTTCTTTGTGGATGCAAATATTCTGTACAATGGAACCACCGAACTATTATCAATGAATGCTGAGTGTTTGTCGAATGAGAATAAGATAGAGCAAAGGTACTACAGACAAGCTTTCTAGGACGTCGACTCTGGTTGAATGCTTCCTCTATGGTTGTTGTAAAAGGTGTATTTAGGTAACTATGATCATTCTTTCCAACGATTGATGAAAGCCCAAACAACGAAGACGACGCAAGCGCGAAAACGAACCTTTGTTTTGAAGCCAGCTGCTCTTGAAGTACTGTCAATGCACCAACTTCTACAGAAATGCGGGTTGCACTGACAGACATTATGCAGAAGCCCACGCATTCTGGTACCGGGTGTACGCCATCTGGTGCAGGCATGGAGATTCTTTTCCGAATTTCCATCCACTTTTTCAATGCGCCAGCTATCTGTAAAGAATGACTTGTGTCAGTGAATCTCAATGAATAAAGACCGAATGACTACTAATCCAATCCATTGCTATGAAAGATTTGGGTGCTGTTGGATTTCGATTTTGGAACTAACATGGAGACAAACTACTGTTGTGCACTGACAACACAGTGGAACCGCTGGTTGGCCATGACAAAACGAAGTGAGCCAATGCGGTGCGATAGACACTAGCTAATGGTCCCGAGAATAATGAAAATACTAAGAAACACTCTTAACTTCCGTTTGCTTCTAAAGTAAACAGTCATACGTGGGCAGTTTGCCCCTAGCCAGCTTGGACAACATTTTTCTGCCTCAGCCACTATTCTATTCCATCTTACGCCTTCTTTCTGCATGTTGTCTCAATCCTATCCAAATTGATACTTTGCTCTCCACTATTGTCTATAGTTAATTTATTTGTTGTCCCACCACTGGTTTCTGCCAAAGGAAGGGAATTTGCTTCCAGAATCAGCAATGTTTGGCATATCTGATGGAACGTCTCCGGTCACCTCGTAAGGAATGATAGCAATTTGGACAAGACCGTCTTCCAAGAATTTTTGGTTGGTGATTCGGATCACACTGCCAGCTCCAGGTGTCTGGATGACAGAATGGTATGGTTGAGTTCCTCCACCACATTGAAGGAAAAACCCTTGCTTAATGTTGTTAGGCCCTTGCAATACCTCAATTTTCAGCTTGAAAGACTTCTTGCCAACATCCTTTGACCAGCCCAGAAGTTGAACACTCTGCACGTTAGGAGGAATTTGCCAGTACCGCACGGCACCTCCTCCACCAAGAGTACTTCCTCCTTGAATCCTCTTCTTTTGCTCGGGGTTCGCTGATTTCCAGACTTCCTCAGTGTTCATCTGAAGTTCTTCGGCTCGGTCCGGATTCGGAACGTAGACACCGGCCAACATGGGGAATTCCAGGGTGTCAGAAGTACTGACTTTCAGTACTTGACCCATTTTCTTGAATGTCAAAGTTGCTTGATATGGTGTTTTTGCTCCATCTTCCATATCAACTTTCAGAGTGTGAACTACACGAAGAGGTCCAAGCCACAAGTTTGCCTCAGCCTTCAAAGGACGGCCATCTGTGGTAAAAAGCATTTGGCATTTATTAGCCCAAATGGGCATCTTGTAGGTTCGGACAGTTCCACCGCCTTGAACGGTTTCTAAGGATGGGTAGACTGGGAACATGTCCATTGCTACTAGCTCGGAAGAGTCCATATCAGGAACAAGATTGGGAGGGCGACTGAGTTGACCAGCTGTTCCTTGCGGAGCAGGACGATCAGGCATGGGGATCTGACTATCTACAGGAGGAGGGCCTGGATCTCTCCTTTCTGACGCCTTCAGAACGACGGCCGAATTAGTCTTGGAGACAGCCGTCGTAAAGGCGGATGCCCCCAGGACAGCATTGGCCAGAAAGAGGGCTGTGAGTTGACTGGTGAGCTTCATCGCTGCAGTGTGTTGACAAGAACTGACGCGCTCTTGACCGTTTTGGCGTGGCGTTGTTGGCGTTCGTTTTTTGAAAGTGATGGGAAGCAAGTTGATGGATCAAGGATATTAGGTGATGGCTCGTGGAGCACCATAAATCAAGCGATATGATAGGTGGATGTCGCAAGAATCAGTGTCGTGAAGCGAAAACGAAGTGCCAAAAGTGCGTACTGGGGGTAATTTTCTTCTTCAAGAATTCTGACACAGTTCACAGCATCGTACATTTCGTACTATAATTTTGTGAAAATCGACCTGTTGATTCGGACTGATGAACGGTCTGAAACCCCAGAAGTGATTTTTAAAACGTCGATATATTTAGCTTTGTTCCATTTTCAAAGACGGCACTAGTGTTCGTTCAAGGCGAATGGAGAAGAAAATAGTCGCATTCGCTCATATCGAAGACCTGGTGAGCATGCTCCCGCCAGTCCGGGAAGTTCAAAAAATGGGGAAAGACAACAAAGAAAAAACAAACTCTCCAAACCACTTTGACACCACAAGAATGGATGTGGGGCACTTTCTGTTATTATCTCTTCATTTAGGTTTTTCAAGAAGCAAGGAAGAAAGGAATGGCTTGAAAGCGTAAATCGGAAACACTTAGTGGACGGTTGCAAGATTATTGAACTAGCGATAGTTTGATGAGGCTGGGACCCTCATTCTGTACTGTACAATGAAAATAATTAGAAATATCCACAGTAGTTTTCCATCTTTATTTCTTCTTTCGGGGGGCAGATCGAAACTTTGGACGCTTCTTGGACCTAGCTGGTGTCTTCTTGGCACTTGGGACCAAAGAAAGTGAATCAACCTCGGATGCTGCTTTCTCCGGCACATTGTTGCCACCGGACGACTCTGCAGCCGCTTGGTCCAATAGTTTCGCGGGCTCAACGGCCTCTGGATCCTCATGCTCATGAAAAAAGTCTTCCATGCTGGGCTCTGGGAATTCGCCGTCTGCAGTCTGGGTGTCTTCATACGATGGCCACAGTGTTTGTTGTTCGGCAGAGAATCTTGCAGATGTAGTAATCGTTCCAGCATGTTGTGGTGCAACCGGAATTTCATTCTGTGCATCCTCTTCAACGACTTCCCATTGATCACTTGTATTCGCAATACGTTCACCCTTCTCCGCACTCTTCTCGCCTTCTTTCGGCGTGGACTCTACGTTGGTGGGTTCATATGGTATGGGTTCTTCAATGGCAGCCGCCTCGATAGCCTTTTGGTCCACTTCGACATTAAATACTGACAAGTCTGTCAAAAGCGCAAGAAGAGGTGAGTCTAGTGTCAGACCGTCTGAAAGCAAGGATAATTCACTTTATCGATCTACTCACCAACATCCTTTTGGTACTTAGGGTTCAAAGCCATTTCTACAAGCTCTGGATTCTTTGACAGTTCAGCAGTATACTTTCGTTTGAGCTGCTTTCGCGTACGATTTTCAAAAAATGCCTCCATGGAGCAAAAGTCTGTCCCCAGCTGCCGCAGGGCCTCATAGAACCTCTTGGTTTCATCCATACTCCAATGCCGTGGACCTTTGCGGTTGACAAACGAGTTGTAAGATGCGCCCACAATAGCAAGCTGGGCATCTTCTTCAACGACGTCAAATTCTTCCTCTACTTCTTTCACACTTCGCCGTTGCCCTGGAAACCGAAGACTGGATTCCTGGAGCACAATCTCACCATCCACAATTTGAACAGCTGGTGCTCCAGTCTGTTCACTGGAAACCTTTCTGGGAAGAGTAGTGGTATTGCTTTTGTCCTTTTTTTGCGGAGAACTAGGAGCTTTGTCATCGGCATCTCTCTTCGTCCTCTTTCCCTTGAAACTAGAGCAGAAAGAACTCAACCGAACTCCTTCAGGGTTTTCCGCCTTGAGTCTTTCAAGAATATTGTTGTCTTGCTCTTGCGACCGTTTTGCTGGAACAATCACAGAAACATGTTTTCCGTCGTTGAACTCGGATCGAGACGATGGGGGTGGAGTTTCGGCTGCTGTGGTTGTTCCACCATCGTGTACCGCCGTGCTGCCTCGAGATACACCAACGGTGATACCTGATTGCTTTCGCTTTCGCGATGGAATAAGTTTTCTGGTGCTCGTCTTTTTGGCGGCTGGCTTTTGCGGTGATACTGGGGTATCTGGAAGTTCTCCATTTATTCGTTCCTCTGGCTCGGAGATTGTGTTGCTAGGAGGTTGCGGAAGCGACTTTGGTGAGGATTTCGCTAGACTTGATTTGGGGAGTTTTCCTTGATTTCTTTTCGCCTTAGACTTGCTTACAGGTCGAAATCCAACTCGCTTTTTCTTGGTACTCTTTGTGGATGATACCAGAGCGGTGATTGTTGGCTCTGACATATTCAAATGGTGAGTGTAGGCAGGACGGCAACAACAGAAAGTCTCTCTAGCAGCAAAAAAAGCATTGAAAGAGATGTTGTTTGGGGCTGTGGCATGATTGGAAGGGACTAAGTTAGCGATTTCACGCCTTTTCTGGGACTAAGTTAGCGATTTCACGCCTTTTCCCTGTGCATTGTACAGCGATGGGCTGCAGATTTTCCGTATGTAGCGTACTACGAAACTCTTATGATTGGTATAACCTTGAGGTCAGTGATTGGAAGATATCAAGGAGGAGGTTGGTTGAAAAGGATCATCTTGGAGCATCATGAAAGCTCCATCGACGTTTTAATCCCGCTAGCCTGATCAAATTGCTTTAAAGCCTTACAAAAGTGCCAAGATCAACTAGCCTGATCAAGTTGCTTTAAAGCGTTACAAAAAAGACCTACCACAATCAAGAAAATGGGAGAATTATACAGCTTTTCTCAGTTGAAAGCTGATCAGCAAGCTGACAGCGCTTTGAGAGCCTCGTCCAACACTGCATCAACCTGTCGAAAACGGATGGTACTATTATCATCAATGCTGTTAATGTTTGTGCAATGTCCGTCCATTTGTCAAGCTTGGAGTCCTATAAGACTGGCAACCAGAAGATCATCGATGTCCACATCTGGAAAATTTGGTTTGCAGGTCAAGAAAGGTCTGAGGAAGTTCTCACCATTTCCACTATGGTCAACAGGTGATGATACTGACATCTCATTGCAGTCAGAAAATTATGTATTACGGGATACCATTCGGCAGCTGGAAGAAGATAATCAAAGGCTCAAGCTGACTGCAAAGATTGTGTTGGAAAACTTTGAGGGAGAGGGACTTTTCGGAAATAGTTATGAGTCCTCCGGCTATCGAAAAGGCACCGGCATTACGCTCTCCGGAGATGAAATCTCACAGGATGAGCTTTGGTGCGATGAACTCGAGGAAGGTACGTGCCTTGTCTAGAAAGTTGACAAAGACGGAATGCTCTGAAAGAGGGACATCCTTGTTTCTGGAACGACCACTTTTCTTACCAGAAATCCTTGAATCTTAGATGAATGTCCCATTGAGCCATCAGTTTCCTTTGGAGACGCCCTACGGGACCGTGCACTTTGGTTAGTGGGTTTGCTCCTTATGCAGTCGTTTTCTGGAATCATTCTAAGTCGAAATGAAGCTCTGTTGGCGGACCACCCTGTTATTATTTTTTTCCTGACGATGCTGGTGGGAGCTGGAGGAAATGCTGGAAACCAGGCTTCGGTTCGAGGTATGTGCTTGTACCTACGTATCATCGATCGCTTAGCACGACCAATAGTCGCTCATGCTGTTGCTACATTCACTTGTCATCCAACTTAGTCATTCGAGGGCTGGCATTAGGTACCCTGAACGAGAAAACGAGAGGTCAATTCTTGGGCAGAGAAGTCAAAATGGCAGCTTCCTTGTCTTTAATACTGAGCGTAGCTGGCTTTTTGAGAGCCATCCTTTTCAAAACTGGAGTGGTGGAGGCTATTGCAGTGACAACAGCGCTGGCCTTGATTGTCTTTACCAGCGTGTGCTTTGGAGCAGTTTTGCCACTCCTCCTGGAAAAGATCGGGGTCGACCCAGCCCATTCGTCCACCTCCATTCAAGGTAAGTTCGAAATGTTGAAGGACATGGTCCCGGCCATTCATTGCATGGTATGAATCTGACTTCTGAATCGCCTTTTATCTAGTCATTATGGATATTCTTGGAGTTGTATTGGCCGTTTCGGTGTCCCGTACAATCTTAGATGGACCTCTGGGCGTATTTCTAGAGACCAGATTGGGGCTGTAGTCGTAATCTCATCAATCTTACATTCGGAAAATGATAAAACACGCAGGTTTTCTCTATCGTGCTTCATGAATCCCTTGATCATGGCTACAAACATGGTCTAGTGCATTCAACGTGCTGAGATTACGACAATCTCCTCTCGATCCAATGCTTTCTTCGAGATGCCAGTCCGGCATTTAACCAGGCAAACAGAGGCATTTTAATTATAAAAAAGGACAGTTTTTGCTAAATTTGCAGATACCGGTGTACTGCTGAGTAACATGAACGTGGGAAAATATGAAAATCTATGTAGCACAGTCTTCATTCTATGAATTCGTCTGAAGTGGGGCCTTTCACATTCACCACCAGCGCACCCGATCGATGCTATGAACGAATCATGTTCGGAATCGTGACACAACTCATATCATCGCTGTGCAATCTCGACCTGCAACCTTGTCCTTCATTTTGTTGGAGGCTCATATTCATTATTTCAATTTCCTTCACCGGCACAGTCTCACAATTATCTTGCTGCTTCTGTTGCTGCCGCCGCTTCTCTTTTGGTTGATCATTTGCAAAAGATGGGGCTGTTGTTTTCTCCTTTTCTTCGTCCTGCTCATCATTGCTGGCAGTGTAAAACATAAATCCCTGGTAGAGTTTCTTGGAGATAACATCTAGAAGAGTTGATTCCTCTCCGTTCTCAACTTTTGGTACTTCCATGGACACTGTATCTGCTGCTTTCGATTCTTCTGCTCCATAGCATTCTTTCTCTTCATCGACAGGACTTGCAAACAGCAGCTTGTTGGAAATGTTCTGTAGAGTGAGGGCAAAACTCATTTCCTGTTGTTCTTGTTCTTCTTCTTTTTCTTCAACCTTCACTACTTCGGGGGTAACAATATTCCGCTTCGTGCTGTCACCCATTCGTCGATTGGAAGACAAGCGGTGCAAACCGACACGTTTCTCCTGTTCCACTTGCTGTCTCGCAGAAACAGAGTTCTTTTCATCTCTTAGATTCCCAACATCTGAGCCAACATCACTGCTGCCAGATTCTTTCGCTTCGGAGGTTTCCTTGCTTTCGGAATGACTGCCCTTTGTATGTCGTTGACCAAGTTGATACAAGTGATCCAAATGTTGTTGCTGCATTGCCCGCTTTTCTTCTTCTGGCGATCGCTTTTTCGTCTTGTCAAGCCATCTTGGTGGGCCTTCTTCCTTGGGTGGTGGTGGCGGCGTCTCATAAACTTCCGACTCTACATGGATGGTTGCCAAAGGAGTTCGGATGATCTTTGACTTCATGTATACTTTGGAGGACCACATTTTGTGAGTGAGCAGATAAGGAGCCGTTGACGACCGATTTCACACCAAAACTTTTTCTTTGCTCACGATGGAGGGACGTAGTTTTTGTCGAGGGCATTTCAACCGGATGAAATTTTCAAAACATATTCGGCATGCTTCATGTGGTGAGACGTGAGACTTATCCCGGCATTGCCGGCTCGGAAGACATATATATAATAGATGCGGCCATGAGAAACTCTCCGAACGTTGGCCGCCACGAAAAAAAAAATTCTGAAGTCTTGCAAAGGGTGGGCCCAGGTCGGCTTGTGTGTCACGAGCTGATCATCGCTCGGGATTCGAGACACGCGCATGATCGTGCGACTGAACGAGGAGACGACCATCAAATCATTTTTTTGTGGTCAAGCAATTTGGTTTGTGACAGCAATTTACCTTCTTGGACTGCAAGCTTGAGATTACGTTCGAATTCAAGCCAGGAAACATGTGGAGCAACAATGATGACTACAACGACAATGGGGAGGCAGTAAAGCTCTATCTTCCTTCGCAAGGTCCACCTCGCAAAAGCAACACGGCTCCTTTGGATTCTCACATTGGTGGGGAGGCTTCTGACTTTGACAGTGATCTTCCGGCTTGTGCAAAATGTCAGTCAGCAATGTATCTATTTGTTCAGCTGCGTCTGAAGGAGAGTGCTTCCAAAGAAGACAGATTCTTGTGCGTCTATGGATGTCCTCGCTCGGATTGTTTCAATCAAGTTTCATTCGAAAATGGATTTGCATCGGGCGGTCAAGGCATCATGTGTTGCAAACGATATCGAAAAGAAGTCGTGCCGGAAATTCCATCTGCACCGGAAACTCCCGTAAAATCGTCATGGTATGACGATAACGACGACGACGATGATGATGACAATGATTGGGATAGTGGAAACGATGATGACATTGTGAATTTGGAAAATGCTGTTGCTGCAATGGAAGCCAACTTGGAAGGTGGTGTGATTCCGAAAACGAAAAAGGAACCAAAGGCAACGCCCAAGGAATCTACGAATACACCAAAACATTCTTCTTCTTCTTCATTTCGCTGTTTCATGTTGAATCAAATAGATGAGCCACCGGCTCCACGACCGCAGATTGAAGAGGATGACGTTGGCAATGCGGCAAGTGACGATAAGATTCGAAACATGCTGGCTCGGTACATGGCGGAAGAAGAAGACCAAGACATTCTTGCGGCACTCAAGGGATCCAATACAAATGGTGGCGGAAATGGTGGTGAAGAAGATGAGCGCCTCTCGGAAAAGGATCGTATCTTGTTGGGCTTTCAAGATCGGTTGCGAAGGGCATCACGTCAAGTGATACGGTATGCTCGGGGTGGTGGTGGTGCACCGCTCTGGTCCATTCCCAGCAGCAACAACAACAACAACAACAACAGCAGTGAATCCAAAGGAACCACCAAGGAACCCTATTGGACCGTCCCACCCTGTTCGTGTGGTGCCACACGGTTGTTTGAATGTCAACTGTTACCTTCCCTATTGCATGTCTTGGAAGTGGACAAGTTCGCGGGTGGTAGCAACAACACTACTTCAAACAATGGATCGGAAGACATTCATGGATTGCTTTCCAACGGTATGAACTGGGGATCGATTGCCGTCTTTACCTGTCCGAACAATTGCGACGAAACAGAAGAAGAAGCACTGGTGATACAAAAGACTGTGGACGAAGTAAACGAGATGCAAGGCCACCAGCAGCCACAAATGGACTTTGGCCCTGTCATTGCAGTGGTGGAAGATATGGAGGACGATGGAGATTTTGAACCAGATATATAATACAGTAATAAGAGAAAAAGAACTCAAATTATGAACAAACCTAAATTTTTGTAAATTTATAATCTTCTTCGTCTTGTTTGGTTTTTCTTAGCATTGGGTGGAAGGGTTACGATTGCAGCACGGTTCGACGAGCACCAACAGTATTAATTTTGCGTGCCTTGCGTGCCGGATCTAAAAAGTCGTCCGACGGGTGATTTCGTTTCAAAGCAATCCTCCGAGGGGAGTAGACAGAGCTTCGTTTGGGCGACGACCTCGAGGATCGAGGCGATTTAGCGCTGCGGGTGGAGCGAGCCGGGGACGCAACAATTTCTGTTGGTGGCTTGATAATGGCAATCTTTCCACTCATCGGTTTGATGGCGGACCTTGGACGAACTGGTTGTTTTCGAATGGATCGTTTTTCTCTTTTGGAAATTGTGGCCACTTCCGAAAAAATATCGCTCAATTGTGGACTACTACTGGAAGTTATACTTCCTGGAGCTTTTGGAGTTTCTCCATCCAGAATGTCCCATTCCTCCTTGTCGGCATCCGCAGTCTTCTTGAGCGCCTTGGACCGTACCGGAATACAAAACATGGAACTAATGTCCAACTCATGCCCCAGAGTTTCGTCCACCAGTCTCCACCTTGTTCGTCCTTGCGATTTCTTTCGTTCCGGTCCAAAAACACCATCGGGTACCATGGGAGCCAAATGGCACCACTTTAAATCTGGGATGTACGTCAGAACAAACCTAAAACGAAAAGCCAGCACATGAGAAATGCCAATCTTCGAAAACAACAACAGGAGAGACACACACACACATATAAACAAAACATAACGTACCAGTAGGTGTAATTGTGTCCTTCAATGGCATCCTTTCGCAGTTTGACCACCTTGCAAAACAGACTCGATTCCTTATTCACAAGGTTGTTCTTAATGTCCATAGCACAGGAGTTGTGGCAGTCGTCTTGCCACTTGGCGTAGGCCTTTTGATAAACTTCTTGGGCGGCTTCGAAATGCTTGGCACAATCAATCGCCACTTGTTCGTAGCGACCTTGTTTGTACTTGCTCAACGAATTCCATTTCTTCAACAAAAACTCTTCTTGTTGCCTCGTCCTTAATTCTGGATAGAGTTGTTTCTGATGATCTTTAAACACGTCCAATCCGCTTGGCGGTTTGGGCGGTGGTTTGGGAGGATTGGGGCGTTTTCTAGTAGGTTTGACCACTACCGGCAGTGGAGGAGTTTGCTGTTTGGGAGGAGCGTCCAAGAGCAATTTGGGTGTTGAAAAGGGTACAACTTTGGGTAGTGCATCTCGAACGACTCTAGGTGCTCGTGCCGTCTTTCGTTCAATCTTGTACACCATCATATAACTTGGTTCTCCATTTTCGACCGAAGAGTCATCGGGGAAGCTCCAGTGGCAGTATTGTTGACAGACTTCTTCGACTTGGTCTAGATTGGTCACCTTTATCCTAGTTCCAGCTTTTAATCGGGATGCTGGTTGCAGTTCGGGCAATCGGTGAATGTTGGCTTGAATGAGTTTGTTGCACGCCACGGAATGTAGCTTTGCAATTTTGCGCGGTGTATCATTTTCCTTGGCAACAAACCATTTGGTGGGGGCCTGTTTTTTGGATTCTTTGGGTTCTGGGAAATTAGGAACGTAGAGAGTGGTTCCTTTTCGCAGACGACTCTTGACGCCGATATCTGGATAAACGTCGCGGTTCAAAAAGACAATGTCCCATGGATTCACCTTGTATTTGCGTGCGACATCAAAGGGTGTCCATCCTCCTTGTTGAATGACATGAACTTTGAGAGGACTCGAGACGATATTGGAGGGTCGCGCCAGACAATCTGTCTTTTCGGGACTTGTGGGTGGCAATGGTTCAGCAACCGCCGCCACATCACTACTTTCGGCAGAAGATGTAGAATTGAGGGAGGGACTTTCCGGACGCTTGTTCTCCTTGAGTGTCTCGTCTTCAAAGGTGACAGCTCCAACCCGTACAAAGCCTAGAGATTCGTAAAAGCCAATCGAATTGTCCGTGGCTTGCAGTACGAGGTAATCGTAGTTTGCATTGGCAGCTGGTTTTTGAAATTCCAATTGTTCAATGGCGAGTTGGACGAGTTGTTTTCCACAGCCCAAGGCTCCCAGTAACGAAACTTCGGCAATTCTGGGCCAGACAATTCCTTCATTGTAAGGATCTCCTAATCGAACCGTCCGCTCTAGTTCCTGTGCCAAGGACCCGTCCTTGTCTATGCGTCTAGTTGTAGATGTTCCAGTATCTGTTGCATCGTCCTCCTCATCATCGTTGTTGTCATAGTAAAAGGAACACTCATTGTGCGAATCCCATCGAAAGTTCTTCTGCCAGTTGGTAAAGGTTGTGACTGTAATAAATCCTTGCAAGTGCCCTTCCCGACTGCGCGCCAAATAGCCAAAGCAAGGGTCGTCCACGTCCAATCGATCGGCAATATACTCCAAGCTGAGAGGTTTGCTGGCAGATCGACTTGCCTTGTTCCTTCGAATGGCTTCGTTGCACAGGAGCACCATTTCGGCCATACACTCCTTGAAATGATCTCTGTCCTTCACTTCTTGAATCACGCTCGTTGACAAGTCTTTCTTTGCCTTCGCCACTTGCGCAAAGGCATAGTTGGGAGGTTTCAATGGTGATTGAGGTCGACGATGTGCATTCAAACCCGTTCGCAACAAGTCAGGAGACACCATGTCATGCCGATTGTTCATGGCGCTAATACAGGAGTGATTGCTTGATACTGGAAACAACAGGATAGGACTGCTTTCCGTATTTCTTGCTCCTGTTGTGTGTGATTCTAGGCTTGATATGTGCCTGAAACGTGTTGAAATTGATGGGGGTTTTGTGATTTCGTTGGGTACAAGGAATAATCGTTGGGCAATGGTAGCACACAGCACACACAAAACACACACTCTGCACGGTGGAGGCTGCCTGGCACCACCAAACTTTTGTGACTTCCGAAAAATTGATTCGTCACGTAACTTCTACTGAGAATCGATACCAGGCGAGCCAGAATTTGGGTTGGTAACACCCTACGTACGTGGAACTTGTACACGTTCTCTCGCACTCCACTTGTCATTCAAAAAAAAAATAAAAATGCCAACCACCAAAACGTAGACAACGAACGGAAAACTGCCCGCTCGAATGCCTCGCCCAAACATGGCGCGGGGACGTCTTGCACCGTCGGAGACGATATGGAGAAATAGAGACGTCGGAGACTTGTCACCCATTTGACCACCCCATAATAACAAAACTCATCTTTCACACACACAAGGCAATCTCTCTATCAATACAACAACTTATATTATTCGCAGCACAACAAACAATCTGAATGTCTGTGACAGTTCGAAGTCTATTCCGATGTCGGCAATCATCTTGGCCAATTCAAACCGTAGTAGGAAGATGGTCGTCATCGCGTGTCGAAGCGGCATCATCATCCAAGAGTTTCAGAGACACATCATCATCAACTTCATCATCATCCTCCAACCCCGTCGATACTTCCATTCTTCAATACATTGAAAGTATTGGAATTGGAATTCCACCCAAACAAAGCACTAAACGACGGCGAAAACGACGCAAAACGAATGCTCCCAAAAATTCACCCTTTTTATCACGGCAAGAAGAACAAGAGGAACTACGTCCCATTCGAAGAATGGCTACCAAAATTCCACCACCACCCTTTTTTATTGGAGAACAGAGGAAGAAACACGTTGACGACGACGACGACGACGAAGATACAATAGCAACAATCACCAAACGACTTCCAGTCAAACTCATTGGAAGTGCTGCCTCCAAGGAAGGATTTCCAAGAGGGTCCAAAGGACTCGCCGAAGTGGTACGAATCATGCATCCGCATTCTTCCCATGCTCTTGATAGAAGCTTGCCTATACCAAGTTTCTTTTGTACGCTCACTCACTCATACATACACACATCATACACTTGTAGGCTATTGCAGGACGATCCAATGTCGGAAAATCTACCTTGCTGAATGCACTGTTATATGGAAACTGGACATCACCAGCAGAAACGGCGACCAATGATGCGCCCGTTCGAAAGCGACCTACGGGTAGGACGGCCAAATTGCCCAAGGGGCTCAAGGCCATTACATCCTCCAAACCGGGTGAAACTCGAGTGCTGAACTTTTACCAATTGTCATCTCTATGTTCATTACCATCCGGCAAGAAAAAACAACAAACGACGAAGATCTCATTGCTTTTGGTGGATTTGCCAGGATATGGATTTGCCTACGCGACGCAAGACAAAATAGAAGGATGGAAACAGGCCATGCAAGATTATATCTTGCACCGGGGGAAACCATTGAAACGGATCCTTTTGTTGATCGATGCAAGACATGGAATGAAAGCAGCCGATTTTGAATTTATGGAATCTCTCCAAACGGCACTCTACCAGAATACCCCAGAAGAAGAGTCTGACGAACCAGCAAAGAACTCATCGTCCGTTAACAACAACATCAAGAAGAAGAGGGTACGTACCACATCAAACCGTTGAGTGTACACTCACAGCATTGTCGCTCTCATGCGTTTATCATTGCTATTCTTTATTACTGCTATTCCATACGAAACAACTAGAAACGAGAATTGCCTCCCATTCAACTCGTGTTGACCAAGTGTGATTTAGTCCGACAGGTTGACTTGGCGCGGCGAGTCGTTCAAGTCCGGCAACAATTGTCAAGTAGTCTCCTTCGGCAACCCAGTGCCCTTCCCGTCATGATGGTCAGTGCGCAGATGGAAGGACAAGCGGGAATCCTGGAATTGCAAAAGGAATTGGCGTCTTTGGTGCCTGCTGCAATTACTGCCACTACAACTACTGCCACTACCACTACTCCAACCGAAACAACAGCGAGGACTGCAAAGTCACAATAATATTGCTAATGCTATAAAACAAACGTTGAACCAACCACAACAACGACATTCCCAAAAGATGATGGAACCTTACATTCTACTAGAAAAAAAGGAAGGATGAACGAATCCTCCCCCCAAACGTCACTCAGCTCCCCGACAATGGTTTCCGACCCATTCGACTACTTGACAGATGGTCATGCTCATCGACAGCGAGCAATGGCCAGTCCTGTGTCGAGAAACAAGAAGGAACAAGGACAAGGTCCAACAAGAACTACATTCTTTGGAAGCATTCCCCACTAGTCCTGCATATCAATAGTCGAATATGGCAGCTACAAATCCAGGAGGGGCCATGGCCGCCGAAATTGATGCCGAGGTTCAGAACTTTAAGGATATTCAGGCACAGTTGCAAAGTGTCAGGAATGATTTGCAAACAGTTTTGGGACAGCTGACGGAAAATGAAATGGTGCAACAAGAACTCGAAGTACTGGATGGGTCCACAAATGTTTACAAGATGGTCGGACCTGTGCTCATCAAGAACTCATTGGAGGACGCCAAGGAAACAGTCAGCAAGCGTTTGGAATTCATTACTTCGGAGAAGGATCGTTTGGAAGGAAGGGCGAAGGAACTAGAAACGAAGGGAGGTGAAATTGCGACCAAGGTACAACAAATGCAAGCCGCGTTACAACAAGCGACCGCTGCCGCTGTGCAAGAAGTAGCAAAACAAGCCGCTTAGGAGTGTACGGCGAAGGTGGAGAATCACAAAAAGTAGAAGCTTGTTGCAATGGTGCTTGTTTGCTTCAACCCTGTCGCATGCAGATTTTTGCATGCTGTTTTTCATGTTTTAAGAATTGCGGCACGGCGGCATTTTACTATTGCTATATGTGTAGAGGCAGAAGCTTATGGAACCGACTTTCAATCTAGTGATAGGACATCTCCGTTGTGCACTACTCTTCGTCATCAGACCAATTGATGCCCTCCTCAACGTCGTCTTCCTGGTCCAATGCATCTGCTGGGATATCTGCAATATTGGGCGGTGTTTTCTTTTTGTTCTTGCGCTTCCTTTTCTTCGATTTCTCGCCACCCGCATCGTCCGCGGGTTTTTCTGCCTTTGTCGCCTTTTGCAAAGGGCGAGTTGCTGCTTCAAGGCGTTTCTCCTTCTCCAGCATTTGTTTATAGCGCACCCCCATAGACGGAGTCTTGATAGGACGTAGCAATTCAAGCTGCTTCACGTCTCGCGGCGCAACATCGTTCAACTTGGAACGTTCTTGTACGGCTCGATCATAGTACTTGGAGCACAACTCTAGACATCCCTTGCTATAAGCCCTCCATCGAGCAGATCGTGTCTCTTTGTTAAACTAAGAAGGAAAAGAAATTCGACTTGGTGAGAAAATGACAAAGCTACAAGTAAATACATCAGAAGCCACCACTATCTCACCTTCCGCAGACGTTGCGAAATCCTGACCGAAAATTCTGGGAAACCGGGAGAAAATTGATACAGATCAATTTCCCGATTCAGCAGAAGAAAGGTCTCTGAAATGCACATTTCCAACTCTTCCATGGTACGAAGTGGGTTATCAGCTCGGAGTCTGAAGGTAAGAGCAAGTGGTTGTACACCGCCCTTGCTAACCTTCTTAGGTGGCTGATACAGCTCCCTCAAGTCAAAGACATCAAAGAGAATTGATGTCGTTGGAATGAACATTTCGGCAGCTGCTGCGAGTTGCTGAAGGAGTCTCACGCAGTGTAGACGGAGTGGCAGGTAACGTGCCGAAGGGACAAGGTTCGCGGTTCCTATTATCACTTGTGTCAGCGGAAACACCAATGACCTGAGCAGCTGGTCTTCGTTGTTGGAAGTACCACTGCCGTCTGACTGGCATGCTTCGGTCAAGACAGCTACCCAGAGCTTCAAACAATGCAGAAACTGCCAGCAATATACAGCACCCATGGCCTCTGGGGTTTTCTTGTGCATTGCAGTTCGCAAGTGTAAGGCCAACTGCCGAATGTAGACAAAAGCATGCTGATAGGACGAATGGTAATCAAGGCTGTACAACTCCACCACACAGTTCCCCATGAAGGTCAAAGTTGGCAGAGCTGAAGTGACTGTTGCTGCCGTGGCAAACTTGGCCCTCTGGGCATATGCCAAATATAGCTTCTTCAAGCAATCTTCAATGAAAGGAAATGGCTGTGTCAAAGCCATTTGACGTATTCGAAGGAATGCATGCAGTCGAACAACCTGATAATCTTCTGATGAATCAATTGGTGCACTCCAAAGGTTTGTTAAAGTCTTCATCATTGATTCTGCGATACGTGGAAAAGGTGTGACGTAGGGCATGTAGTCGGATAGCGACTTCAGCACGTAAACAACCAATTCAGGTTCCTTGGCTTCTGTAAGAATGTGCATACTGGCGCTGAGAAATGTCATAAGAATTGGCTTGGCATCCGTCCAGCGAATAGACTTTTCCAGCGTCTTTGGATTTATCGGTTTGTTTGGGTCAGAGCTCTCCTCGTTCATTTCTTCGTCCTCGACCTTCTCGGCAACCTTCTTCTTGGGAAGCGGACTCTTTTGGTTTGAACCTATTCCCAACAAGTGATAACGGAACTCTTCATGACATCTCGTCAAGGCACTAACCATTAGCCTATCAAAAACTTTTGAGTCTTCAATATGAAACTTTTGTCCCTTTGTTGGGGCTCCCTGCTCAGCATCAGTCAAATGGCATGCTGATCTGTACGCATTGACTAGCTTTCTCAGAGCTTTGATACCATGCATTTGAAACGCCCCCTTCTCAAGTTTTGCAAGAAGCGCAGATGTTAATCGAATCATGTTTCCGTCGATTGGCTGTTCTTCAAGATCGGCAGCACTACTTTCCGCCTTGTCGTCTTCTCCGCTATCACTGTCTTCGTCGTCACCATCTCCGTATTTCAACAGGGACCCGTCATTTTCTTGAAGGAATTCATGGAACTCGGGATCTTCCGATTCTAGCTTTCCCATCTCTTCTTTCATTCGTTTTTCTAAAACCTCAAGATCTTCCTCCTCACTATCACTGTCGGAGCTTTCACTATCTTCCTTGGATTCAGGTTGTTTTGCTCCTTTTCGAACCTTGGTCGAAGAAATCTCTACTTTAGCACTGACATTGTTGTCGCCATCGTCGTTGCTATCATCGTCGTCGCTATCGTTTTCGTCACTGTCATCATCGGAGGAGGAGTTCGTAGAGACAACGTCTTCTTCATCTTCGACAGCTTCGTCGACGTCATCAGCAAATGTTGAGAAAAAGCTCTCCATGTCAAGATCTCCCAAATTCTTCTCTGACAGAAAATCGGCTTCTTCTCGTTTCTGGCGTATCTCGCTGGAGTAGCTGTTCATCTTAGCCTTGTTCAAAAGAGCGTCATCCTTGTCAGCAGCTTTCGAAGGCCGCTTGTTCGATTTTGTCTTTCCTTTCTTGGCGATTGTTCCCTTCTTCAGTCTCCCTTCAACGCCGCCGCTTTTGACAAACTTTCGGCTCCTCTTAGATTGTTTGCCCATTGTTATTGATCAAATTGCAACCGGTGGTTTCGGACCAAGAAGGTATGCTGTCAGGACAAAATTCGACTGTGGTGTGATCATTCTTTGAATCCACGAGAAGAGGGATTGGAACAAAAAGGCGCCATAATTTGGTTGGATTTCCGAAGGTTTGACCGTCCGTCATCCGTTGGCATTCGCAAATTGCGAACTTGATGGATGATGTGGAGCGGTCGTCCAAACTGTGCATCTACACTTCTGTCATCAATGTTGGAAGGTACAGCTACTACTGCCAAGAGAGGAACGACCCACGATCAGAGTATGACCCAATCTACTACAAATGGCGATATCGCCAAGACAGCATCTGCCAACGACGCGCCGAGCGATGACGACGATGATGGCCCTGGTGAAACTGATCTTGTCTTTCGTGATGGATTTCCAGCACTCAAAATACCCGGAACAAAATGGAAACCGATGGTAGATGGAGTAGAACCGATCCCACGAGGACCATTTTGGGTCGGGGAGGATGTGATCTCATTTCATCCTGACCATTTGGAGACTTTGAGAGAAGATTGCGAAACTGTTTTCACGGCTCGGGATAAACCTGATGGGAAAGCATATTCAGAAGGACAAACTTTCTTTTTGCCTGCCAATATGAAGCCTAGATGTGCGTTGGAAGCTCTCGTAAAAGAAATATTTCAAAAGCATGTATCCCATCTTGAAGAAGGTACTTTCAACCCCAAGAATTCTGGGGCGAATTGGTGGACACTTGTGATGAACGACGACGAAGACACAAATACACCTGATGCTTCCAAAACGGAAGAAGGGGAAGAAGAAGAAGGGGAAGAAGACGAGGTTGGGCTACATTTCGACGCAGATTATGAGCTGGAAGAACAAGCTTCCAATTTCTTGTTACACCCAAGATTAGCAACTGTTACATACATATCGGACTACGGGGCCCCAACATTGGTCCTCGAACAGAAAAGTCCCCCAATGGAGGATCTCAAAAAGACAACGCTTGAAGAAGGCATCGATAGAGCCTGGCTTTCTCATCCAAAGATCGGGAAGCACATTGCATTCGATGGGCGCCTCCTTCATGGTGCTCCTGCTTTGTACTTTCCAAGCCGAAATCGTCCTGAAGGAGAACCAAAATCTAAACGACAAAAGATCGATAAGCGACGTTATACTCTTCTGGTTAACATATGGCTCAATCATTGGCAGTTAGACGCAACACTACTGGATGAGGAAATATGTACTAAACTGAAGACCCCGTGGGAAGAAACTGGAGGGAATCTCAAGGGAGACGAGGCATACACCCCACCCTTCGAATGGAACAAAAACGTTGATTTGGGAAAGACTCCAGAGATTAAGAAGCACCGGCTCACACCTTCAAAAGTTGATCCTGCCGGAGAGGACGAAATTGCACTTTGCAATCATACTGTCACCATCAAGTACAATCCCACTATGGCAGAATGTCACCATGCTTCAGCTGAATCGTCCACCACGGAATTCGAACTGGAGAAGGGTGCCATCACTTTACATGTTGGTGGGGAGCTTCCGTCAGATGATGAAGCTGAAGAAGAGTAATGCAACTGGTAGCTTCTTGCGATAGCTATGCTTTGTTTCTGAACATGATGGAATTCAGGATAGCAATTCGCCTTTAGTAGAGCAGTACAAGTTGACCCTACCCCAAAGTCTGTCGCATTCCTCTTGCGAACACATCCTTTTTTGCTTCTCTCCTTTTCCCAGCTTTTTTCTTTTTCTTCTGTTGGGACTTCTGGTCACTGCTGCTTCTTTCGACAGTAGAATCAGCGAATGACTTCACGTCTTGTCCAACCAGTAGCAACCCGTACTTGGAAGCTACAGCAACTGAATGGTTCCTGGAGGCAATACAGAAGGAAGTGCAGTCAGCGAGGAAATCACACGAATCGTCTATACAAGTTCTATGTATGACGCATCGAGACGGCACATCAATCAGCAGAGCGAACACACTCTTCTCGCCAACGGCATTCTCAGGCGCTTCAAAACAGCTGAATGCGAGGATATGGCCCCCGCGCAAAGGTTCCATAGGGAATTTTAAGCAGTTGCCCTCAACCGTCAGCTGATTGCTGGAGGTCTGGGCTGAACTACCTGTTGGGTGGAATGAGATCACAGTCTTCTGATGACATGAAGAGCCATCTCTGTCCACCTGGTTGTAGCATTCCGCAAGAACTATGTCAGAAGACGTTGCGACCGCAACTCGGCCATACTCTGGATTCCGTCGCCATGTTCCATATTCATGAGCCAAGGGTTCCGCAATGGCGCCCTTCCCCAGTTTTATACATGCCACGTCACCTTGATCGCCAACTGACAGTGTAGCAAGATCTGCAGACACTCTTGAGACGAAAGCAACCTCCGTATACGCAGGAGAGCCATCAAATTGTGACCGTCCACTGTTGTTCGCAACAATCGAGGTCTTTAAGGGATACCAAAATTGCATGGTAGAGGCCCCAGAAATGCCAGTGGGCCCAACCCAAACGATCTCCCCACGATCTGCATCAAAAAGGAAAACTTTCAACAATGCGGAAGACATCAAGTCCAAGTCATCGCTTTCTTCGTCAAACGCAAGCGGCAATACGATGGCTGCCTCAAGCAAAAACTGACCATTTCCACAAGCAACAATGCTACCTTTGACGTCCACTTCTACAGATGACAAGTCTATTTCGTCCTCCGACATCAAGTGGCTATATATCCACCCCACAACTTCATCGTCGTCGCAAGACAGCAAACAATCCATCAGTTTTGCTTGTAAATCGAATAGACGAAGAGCACCTTCCTCCAATTCCGAAACGTATCCCCCTCTACCAGCGGTACAAAGAAAATCTTGACGATTCACCAGACCGAGCCATTGTCTTCGATCATCATCCCTACCGACGGCAAACAAGCACCCAATGATCCGTTCATCGAGATCCATAGCCACTAGTTTCGGCTTCATCTTTTTGGAATTGGAAAAGGGAACAACGGAAACAGCGAGCCTTCTGCGACACCTTCTGTAGGAGCCCCCGATGGTTCCGGCTGCATCAAATAGGTTTAATGTACAGTCACCAACGTTTCCAACCAAAACACATGCCCCCGAGAAGATTCGCATAATCGTTTCACCAGACTTATAGTGGCCATGACTATCCTTGATTTGAAGCATGGCAAGATCTCTGTGACTCAAGATGGGAACACTCCCCTGTGCACCTGATTCCAAAGATTCCAGACCCACCACCACAGCATTTAGGTTTCGCACAGCGGTGTAATGGGAGATGAACATATTTCGGTAATCGTCTCTTTCCGTCGATAAGCCGCACTCGCCGTTGTCAGGAAAACACTGGCTGTGACGGCACTGATCGATTTCGGGCCAATTTCGTCGATAAAGAAGTTTCTTCCATAAATCTGGTGACGATTTTCCAATTTCACTGCTCCATGACTTACATACTAGCGCCATGCTAGCTACCATGCTATCCGAAAGGAACAGAACAATGTACTCCAGCACCTGGCTGGGTAAATGCTGGACCAAATGGTTGTGATACTCCAAAATGCTCGGGTCAGTTGAGCCTCCAACAACCGCTTCGTTTGCCTCTCCAATGGAGACGGCCCTGCGTTTGATACCAGAACCCTTGTATTCCCCCAACAGCGTCTCCTCGTCATTGGCGGAAAGGACGACACCGTCTCGATATCTGTCAAATATCAACATGCCGTCCATCACCAGATAAACAATACTAGCAATTGGGCAGTCATTCTTCACCAAGGTGCTCGTCACACATTCCGACAGTCGTTTTGCATTCTCGCCTAGAAGTACGGGTATGTGATAGAGTGCATCGATTTGATCAACATCCGCAAACGGATCATTTTCACGGTTAGCTTCGGCAGCTTGCTTGGAAGCTTCAAGTGCTTCTACTGCCGCCGTGGACTTTGCTTCGGACCAATTTAACAGACTTTGGTGAAGACTAAGATGCTTTTTACCTTCCCCCATATGGATTCCATGGATACACCCGTTCCTTCCTTTCTTTTTCAGTTTTCGCTCTGTCCCAGAGCAAGATCCACAGAAGAAATGGCCGGAGCAAAGAACCATCAAACCAGTATCCTCTTCGCTGCGATCTGAAACACTGGACGAACTCCGCGGGCGATTGCCATTTCGCTTGCCATTTGAAAATTCAGACTTTCTGTAAGTTCTATTACCACTCTGAGGTGTACAAGGGGGCGAAGCGGTCGAATTTGATCTCGGTCTCCGATTGTTTTTGACGACCTGAGGTGTGGAGGGAGGCGTGACGAAAGAACTCGACCTGGCATGTCCTTTTCTCGGAGGCGTCCAAGCACTATCGGCAAGCTGGTCAACATCTTCAAAGTAATCGGATGGCATAAAGTCTGTCCACAAATGAATTTCTAGTGAAGAATTACCATTTGTTGCCATCAAGAGTTGATCACCGAACTGATCCAATAGTGCCAACAAATGCTGCGCGTGTTGCTTTTGTGATCGTTTCTTGTTTTTTTCTTCCTTCCGCTGTTTGGTTGCCCTCCTACGTTCAGCAGCTTCAAATGCTCGAGTCTCCCAGCTCTCATTGACCTTCACCATGGTGATCAGCTCTTGAACTCTCGATCCTCATTGATCGAAGCCCCAGCTTTTCATCCAGTTAGAACATGAAGTGCGTCATGCGCTGAAGTTCGCAGAACTGTCAGATCCAATGAGGATATGCAAGATTCGAGGCCCTGCTTATTCGGGGGAGGATTTCAACCTTGTCCCAAAAGTAAGAAGGCGAGACCCAAAAACCCAGTAAACTACTGCCGAAGGCATCAAAAGATGCAACCTGGTTGATATGAACGCGGTGGGTATTGGTACCTTTGTTGTCTCAGTCGTCTATGCATCGTCCAAATTTGTTCACTAGCAGAGGAGTCAATATTAAAAACGATGACTGTCATTTTCCTCTTCTAAGGAGGAACTGAATCATACTTGTAACATGCTAGAGAACTCGGATTGCATGAGTTTCACTCTCGAAGGAGGGTGTTGCAAAAGCTGCATTAAGATTGAATTAGGTGCATCGATGATGTCAATTTTGACAGTTCCCAACAGTAGAGTCCTTTGAGATTTGTCTCCAAGCAACGGCATGCAGCAATTTGGATTTTCGCACTACGCGCTGAATGACAGCAACCCAACGCGAGACCTGCTAGGGTACTTTGCTACTGACAAGCTTTCCAATGGTGCTTTGTCTGGCGAATTTTGCTGTGGCTGAAGCCAACGGCCAGCGGAGGGAATGCGATTAGCCGAAGTCCCGTTTCGGAGCCAAACGAGGAATGCAAACTCTAAAAACTGATCTTTTTTCCCTACACGCTCTGGTCATCAAACCATGAAGACCTGATTTAGGCGAACGGCCCGTCACTCATTTGACCGCTTGGGCTTTATCGTCATTTTGACGTCACTTTGGCGGTCAAAATGTCTTGAAACCTAGGTAACTCTATAATTGAGAACGCTTCTTTGATTTCGATGAAATAAAAGTTTCTGTTACAGCAGACCTTTGAGAGTCTAGAGATCGCTCTTCTGCTAAGTGGTTGTAGCGAAAGACGAATTATGCATCAAGGATGCATATGTATGTGCCTTCACGTCAAATTTGTCCTACGTGGGACATGTGTTCGCAGGTTATATCTATGTGCCTTCACTTTATGTCCATCCCTATGTCGGCGCTTCTAGGAAACAAGTCATAGAATCGCATTCTTGAAGGAACACCAAGATAGATAGTCGTGGAGAACAGTCGGACATCATTCCAAAATGTCCAGCGAGTCTTTGTTGATAAGGAAGGAGTCGAACGAGAAAGTCTTGTTAAATACGTAACGCACGTGTGAAGAGTACTTTTGAGCTCTGTTGCACCACAAAGTTCGCAGAAACGAAAACGTTTGTGCCACAACTGTGCTGCTTATAGTTCCAGAGATAGGAGAGAGTTGCACCAGACAGTCTTTCGAGCTGAGGCACAATTGACGAAAAACGACAAGCGTTCGAGAACTTCATCAAAGAACCATGTACACAGAAGCGGACAGCCGTGGGAGTGATTCTGATAGCCACGAAAGTTTGTCGAGAAGCATTGTGTCGAGATCGGTTGCTGATAGGGAATCGCAACAACTATATGGGAGCGAGAGGTCCTCAAGGAGAAGCAGTGGATCAACTGATAATACCGTAGCAAGAACATTTGATGACGAGATGGTAGACCAATTGTCAAGGGTTGCCCTCCAGCGCGGTGGAACAACATTCATGCCATTGGCAAACGAAATACAGGGTCGAACTAACCTTTTTATTTCGGCATCGCATCCACCAAGGGAAAGAACGGACTACTTTGAAGGTGTGAGAACGAATGCAGCCGCAAATGCAACTGCTCTTTCTTCTCTAGTTGGTAGTCCTACCCACCACCTACCAGCATCCGCGAATCGCGTGCCACAACAGCAAGTGGTCTGGCAGCAAATAGTGCTGCAACAACAGCGACATGAACAGCAACTACAGCATATACAGCATCTACAATTGAGGACAATGAGACACAATCAACGTTTCAGTGCTGGTGATCTTGGTGCCTCTATACAGAATCAAGTGCAGCAGCAAGAAGACCAAAAACACCTACAACAAATACAGCTGCAACTGCAGCAACACCAGCAACACCATTCACTGATGCCTCATTTGGACAGATCTATCCATGCTTCTATAAAGCAGCGGGGTGCATCGATAACTCCGCCCGACCTTCAGAATGCAATCCCTGGTGTGTCTCTAGAAACTGTTGTTCCTAGTAGCTTCGCCACCAGCACCTTGCCACGGTTGCCTGCAGCATCAGTATCTCTTCCAACTTTTCAGCTGAGCACAGCTCATCGAGCACAGACATTTCCAATGAAGCTGCATCAAATTCTCTGTGATCCATTCTTTCATGACTCTATTGCATGGTTGCCTGATGGAAAGTCTTGGAGAATTCGAAACCAAGAGCGGTTTGTTGACATGCTCATTCAGAAGCAATATTTTAAACATTCAAACTTCCAATCATTCATGCGTCAAGTCAATGGTCAGTCAATCGTTTTGAATCGCGCAGAATCCATCAACCTACTAGTATTCACTTTTTCCCTCTTCTTTTCAAATTTTTTTCAGGTTGGGGATTCAAGAGAGTGAGTATCATCCATTGAGTGGACATGTTGTTCGCTTCGTAACTATTCTAACATTTTCCGTGTCCACTTCCATATTCATAGTTGAATCAAGGCCCCGATCTTTGGTCATATCAGCACAAGGTAAGCCAACCAGCCAGCTTCGAGTCTGCCCATTCGACTGCATCAGTATCTCATTTCTCTCTAGTTGTTTCGCAGGGACGATCCCACGTTGTGCATTGGCATGAGAAGACTCAAGCAGCCCGAAACAAAAAGCACACCGAGACGCTAGCCAGTAGCTCTCTGGCACATTTCATTATTCTTTCATTCTTTCCGGGACCACGCAGATATAATCATCTGCTACTTAAGACAGTTTTTGTGACAAGCCTAGACTTCATGCCTTTTCCAAACAACAGAAAACACTCAACGATATAGAAACGTTCTCTATTCCAGATCCACTCATTGTATTTCTAACATGCCCCCCGGCTGTGATGATCTGCTTCCTTTTTACTCCAAGCGCCTTTGATTCGTTCGTCCTATTTTCTGACCGAAATCCTACGGCCATCAACTCATCTCAACTCCGTCGGTCGGGGCTTTCTTGAATCTTAAGCAGGGCAAGGTTTTTTGACTGACGAGGGAACACCATCCGGTAAGGGGCAACAGTTGTCAATTTCGGATTATAGAGCATCTTATCCCACGCGGAGACAGCCCTACCTTTCATGCCGAAGCCCTCGTATTTCCCCAACAATTCCTGGCCACTGCCAAAAAGGACAATTTTGTCTCGATATCTGCGAATGGCATCATGCCGTCCATCACCAGATTCAAAACATAGTACAGCAGCTATTCTTCATGGTGCTGAACGATCAAAGAAACTGCTGGAAGCAATAGTTCTACTAGAGAGATTGCTGGAACCAATACTTCTTTCAGAACAGAGACTTACGTAAGGGTGGGCTTTGAAAGCCAGATGGCCGAGCCACTGCCAGATGGCCGAGCCACTGCCAGATGGCCAAGCCAACAGCCAGATGGCAAGCCAGAAGCTGGATATCGGGCTGTCTGATGATGGACGGACGTTGCGTTGACTCGATCGACTTCGGCCTGAACTACCAAATCGGAACTCCTCAATTTCACCCCTTGACCAGTTTTCAAACTCTTCTGTAGCTTGCAAATACTGCTCGTGTCGTAACAGAGTGATACACTAGTGCCGATACAGCACATGCGGGGCATCCCTGGCCACTGTTATGATGAAAACAGTACTAGCACAAATCACAGAGTTGGAGCAGAGTTTTGGTCGGATTGTATAAGTAGGAAATGTGTTGAATGCGATTGAGGAGAGTAACCACAACAAGGGTCTAAGACAAGGAGTCAAGTGAGATGGAACTCGATAGAGAGATTTTGAAGATACCAGATCTCTGTTGAGATTTGAAGAGATCATTAGAAAGGAAGCAAGCATCAGGATTGATCCAGACGCAAGATCAGAAGGTAGATTGTTGATAAAGCTCACAAGATCTAGGACAGAATTTAGGAAAGCAATCACGTTTCTTGGAATGGTCTCCAGAGCAAAACAGAGCATTCATCTGCACAGTGCATTAAGGCCCCAAAGAATCTAGCTTGCATTGATGCATGTGTCCAATCCTATCGAGAAACTTGGTGACGGTGGTGCCAATTAAGTGGACGCAGCAATAGTACTTGCCCAACACACATTGAAGGAAAAGAAAAATGATCACTATCAGTTTCCCTTTTCTGAGAACTGGATCATACTCACAATGTATTTTTGGGAACTTCAATAGCTGAATAAAAAGAAGGTGTCGCAAGAGCCCGCCAAGAACGTAGGATCGAACAGATCACTTTTCACCAAATATTAGATAGGAATACGATCTGCTTGGATTTAATTGGGTACATCAATGTTGTTGCATTTCCAATGCAGTATGCACGCACATCCAATAAGGGCCGTCTGTCCAGCATCACACAACTGGCACTGCAGAAGACGGTTGAGGCCGTTGGCTGGCTCGTCCGTGTGGCAACAGATGTTGAACACGGCTTGCAAGAACAACTGAGCAGTAGTCGATGACTCCTCGGGGGTTTCCAAGAAGTACCTAAATCCACTATACTAGGCCTGATCACCCTTACGTGGAGGAGATACATTTAAGGATAACATCTCCACGTCATTGAGATGATGTCTATGACATCGCCATAAAGGACCAATAGCAGCAGGAATATGCTCCTTAGTCGTCTTACCAGATGGCATCTGTAAACTTCTAACACAAACATACTACACATAAGCCCCAGGGATCATGTCAAATCCCTTTGGACTTCATAGTAGCTTTTAAGCTAGAGCTTATAATTTTCTCATCCATCTTTATCTATCTTCTAGTCGTTTCCCAACATACGACACCAACAACAGAGTTCGTTGATGTTTGTCTCCAAGGAACGGCAATGTGCATTCGAGAATGGCACCCTGAAGGATTGCAATCCGGAGATTGCTTTGATGAGACCTCCCAGTCTATGCAATTGTCAAGCTTGTCCATGGTGAT
>JAAMXS010000690.1:0-46068 GCA_019693525.1 Cylindrotheca fusiformis | reverse complement strand
CTTTTCTCTCTGACAAGGTCATCTCTGTCACTATGACTGTTCTTTCCCCATCGAAGAAGAATGGGCTGATTCGTCGTTCGCATACGGCCGCCCTACGCAGATCTTTCGACGGTGATGAGCCGCAGAACATCATACTGTCGCAGTTGAGAAGGCATCAATCATCCCAGCTGTAACTCGATCGCATGAAAAAAAAATCTTCAGCACACATATCCTCTTGTTGAGAACGAACAACTGAAATCCAATCGCCATGGCCGATCCACCACCGCCAATGTTTTCCACGGGGGATCTTTCGCAAGGTACCCAAGCCGCAGTTGCCCAGCGTGGAAACCCATCGACGCTGAACCTCGATGACATTTTCGGTGATGTCATGTTCACTCCTGACGGAGACACTGTGTTTCTCAGCGAAGAGCAGGAAGCTCTTGCTTCTGGGGAGAAGGAAGTCACAACCATGGCATCAAGGGCCCAGGGTGACCAGTATGTCCCCGTGAACAAAGGAGGTGGTCTTTACACAACTCAGCTGACCGAGAGGGAAAAGCCAGCCATGTCGATGGGAGCAGCAGGTGCCGGTGTTCAGTCAACTCAATCGGTCCCTTTCAAGAAGGCACCACAAGAGCGCCACCATGTGCAGTATGCAACAAAGAAAAAGGGAAGTCGCTCCGGTGATCGCAAAATGAGCGAACAGCAAAAAGTTGAACGACGGTAAGTATCTCCACGCTGTTTTGGCAAGGAAAATCGTGGTGTCTGCTAATACGATTGCTACGATTTGTGTCACCGACAGCGAGCGTAACAGAGAACACGCCAAGAGAAGCCGTATTCGCAAGAAATTTCTTTTGGAATCTTTGCAACAAAGTGTTGCTTTGTTGAAGGAAGAGAACGAGAAACTCCGTGATTCTCTTCGGGAACACCTTGGCAACGACAAAGCAGAACAACTCTTGAACAGCTCCGCCGGCGGAGACGCTCCAGACGCCGCTTTGATTGCTAGCTCTCAAGGTGCTGCCAACAAGGTTCTAGACGATCCTGACTTTTCATTCATCAAGGCCCTTCAAACAGCACAACAGAATTTCGTTGTAACAGATCCCTCCCTTCCTGACAACCCCATTGTCTACGCCTCTCAGGGTTTCCTCAACCTTACAGGATATTCCTTGGATCAGATCTTGGGACGTAACTGTCGTTTCTTGCAAGGTCCCGAAACTGACCCTAAGGCGGTCGAACGTATTCGCCATGCAATTGAACAAGGCAATGATCTTTCCGTTTGCCTTTTGAATTACCGCGTCGATGGAACTACGTTCTGGAACCAGTTTTTCATTGCCGCACTTCGTGATGCATCTGGCAATATCACCAACTTTGTTGGTGTCCAGTGTAAGGTCAGTGATCAATATGCTGCCACTGTCACCAAGGCACAAGAAGACGATGAAGAAACGCCTGCCGATTAAATAAGCGTAGCATCGCATTGTTATTGGAGCGCAAGGTTGGCCTTTAAGGGAATGGGTATTACAGTCATAAATAACTCAACAAAAGGCAAGGAAATCGTAGATCCAATCCATGATACTAAATTTGTAAGCAAGAATTGTTTGAGCTGAACGAGGAAATATAGTACAGTGTAAGGTAAAATCTGCTGTCCACAAAGGTATTCTAATATAGGAAGCATCAGCCAATTCTAGTACAGTAATTCGAAGGAGGAAATCTTATTGCCTAAATGACTTCGGTGTCTACAGAAGTAAGCAAATGTAATCTCTTCCAGGTTAGTCTCCGAAAAGGCGTTCAAAGTGTCTGGCAACAAATAACTTTATTCAAGTGTCTGGCAACTAATAAGTTTATTCAAGATTTTAAAATCTGTCTTGTCTCGTGCTGTGATTTTGCTTGCTCGATTGTGGATTTCTCAAGCGAAAGTAGATAGATAGATAGATAGATAGATAGATAGAGTAATAAAAAGACCCGTTCCAACACCAAAAAAAGTTCTGTCCAGTATTTCATCCCGTATCAACGTCCGTCCGTCAGCCAAATAAGTATGTATTCAAAATAAAACCATTGGACCACCCGGAAAAATGGAGTCTTTGAACAGCGTAGTAAAAGGCAACGGACAACTTTCCCGCCCGTGAGGCCCGTTCCAAACACCAAACAAAGAGTGGTCCAGAGACAAGAAGAACAATGCTACATGTTATTTATAAAAACAAGCATTTTTTCTTTCAGCATTTCGTAAAGATGTGAATTGCAGAGTTTCGCGTTGGGCCACTATTAGATGGATATGCCCATAGGAACTTTTTTGAGTTGTTGCATATTTTTGCTTGAACATTCAATGCATAAAACCCTTTTCGATAACAGTAGTTTAGTTTCTAGGATCACCGACGTCGAATGTGTGAAATAATCCAAGTACGACCCTCCATGAAGAAATTTGGCTGATTGTCATAGCTGCCTTTAGTACTTATCCCGAAATAGAGAAAACAATTACAATAGGACCATTTTGCTCTTCCAGATAGTCGTGTGAACTGAAGGTGGAATCACCTATCGTGTCCTTGATCTTAGAACAGAGAGCACCAAAGGCCTCTCGGGAAATCCGACGTGTCAGACGAGAGGTACCTGAGTCCATTTTTGCTGACCAATCCTGAAAGGTGATCCTCGATCTTTGGCTTTTGGAATATAACAAAAAAGCATTCGTTGCTCATGGACATGCTGTTTCGCCAAAAGAAACATCATGGTGCTCCATTTCCTCATCATCGTCATTCATGAAGAAAGTCGAGTAGAGCTGGTTCCTAGAAGAAGTGGAATGATTGATCGTTTTAGTGGAAAAGACAGCCTGCAAAAAAACGCATACAGCAGGATTGCATTTTCCTTGTTTTGTCAATGGAGGATTCATCCATATTGATGATTTGTGGCCTGTGTCTCTTCGTAAGTTCAACGCTGGTTCTGGGTTCTTTTGAGGCCTCTATAAGCTCCTTCGTGTAGCTCTAGTTTCTCTTCCACTACATTTCCCCAATGGTTCGGGTCTTCTCGTATCATTGCCATCCTGTTGCCAAGTTTTGTGTCAAGTTTTAGTACCTCTCCTACAGTATGCGCGTATACTTTGCTGATTGTTTGGCACGGTCTTCCTGTTGGTCTTGGCTCTGGGATCCATGATATGAAGATCTTTCTGGGGTTTCGACCTTCTAATTTCCATTGTTTGGTGGATTGTGTAACAGTTACCCATCATTTCTCTGATTTTCTCGTTGTGGATCCGTTTCTCTTTGACATCAAACATTGTGATATTCGCCATGGCTCATCTGTGGTAAAAGGATTCCAATCTCTGCCTGTCCGCTTGTTTCAGGGCCCAGCTTTCGCACCCAAATAAAAGTATGTTGAGTACTGTTGCTTCGTATGTCCTGAGTCGGAGTTATGTTGAGGTTTTTCTATCCTTGAACAGCTTTTTGTATCCTCTTCTTCACGTCAATGCTGTCATCTAGAGTACTGTCAAAGGTAGTTCCAAGATATTTGAAGTTGTCGCAGAATCCGAAGAATTCGTGTTCGTTGAGCATTCTATCTTCCGTATCACTTGGAGTTGGTTGTTGACCGTATCCTGGGATGAACTTTTTCTCTGTTTTCGACTCTGGTTTACTGCTTCTCTCGTCACCCCCAGTGTACTGTGAGTCAAAACCTTTTGTAGTGAGCCATAATCAAGTATGGGTACAATATCACCTGCATTTCTGCCCACGCATGTACCAGTAGAATCGAGCACGCAAAAACTCGTGTTCATCCGCACGTTTGTAGATTTCGGTGCACGGTACTACATAGCAACATACGCCATTTTCAAACCGTCAAAAGGACATTTTGAATTCCAGCACGAAGAGTGCTGGACGTTGCCACTACTTCAACCTTCAGACCGCTTCAGAGAAGAGCAAAGCAGCATGCCTCCGAAAAAGAGAAAAGCCTCCTCAATGGCAGCAGAGGAGGAAGAGCCTGCTAAACCGAAGTTGTCGAAGAAAGAACTACGAGCACAAGCCATCGAACGAGCTCGTCTTTCCATGGAAGGAGATAAGAAGAAGGTTGAAGCACTCAAAGCAAAGAAAGCTGGAAAGTCTCCTGTGAAAGAAGAGAAAGAATATGAGAGCGCCAAAAAACGACGCAAGACGGCCGCAAAGGACGAATCAGCGACAGCAAAAGCGTCACCCAAGACACCACTATCAACAACAACGCCTAGAGCAACAACGACATCAAAGGAAAACACAACGGAAATCCCTGCCAAAGATCTAGCCTCAACCCCAATGCAGTATCGAGTGATATCTTCGCCTCAATCACAAACTCTGAATCAGGCAAATGGATTGAGCGCATCTGCAGAACAAGCCAGGATTAATCAATTGCAGCAGCAGCTTTACCAACAGCAAATGTACGCCTACGGAAGTCAGGCAACTTATGGAAGCCCTCCATTTGGATACGCTCCTATGCCAAGCACTCAGACAAACGCTGGTGCCTATGGGGGATTGTATCCAGGTCATTTCAACCAAACCCCTGGTTTCCCGCCAAATCATATGGTGCCATCAGGACAGGCACAGCAACAATTCTTCGGATCTCAATCAAAGCAGGTCAAGCCCCCAGCCCTGACTACCACTCATCATAAGGCGGTCTCTACAGAACAGATCAAGAATAATGTCAAGCAAACCACTAGTTCTACGACGGCTGTGCTTGCGCCTCCAGACGAAGTGCTTGAAGATGACGAAGACATGCCACCTCCACCGCCATCTCTAGAAGAGCAAATCAGTCAACAAGTCATGGCCAACATGGCAGCATCCGAGCGAAATAAACCCACTCCACACATACGGCCGCCTCTTGCAGCCTTTGTAAATTTACCAATGGACGGCGATGATGAAGAAGAGGAAGTCATCGATGAGGACCCTATTTCAATGGACGACGATTTCGTTGCCGAACCCTCGACTAAAAATGTTTCCCCACAACTACTGACTCGCAAAATGTTACTTGGCGCTTTTCTCGTTTTTTTTCTCAGTTTTTTATTGATGAGAGACGATGGTGGCTTGGACACTACCCCAGCAGTATCAACTCCTTGCTACATAGATAATGTTGCTTTCGGTGACAGTGGTATTATTATTAATTCATGCGCGGAATCTGAGGGTGTTCCATGTCCGGATGGTGGTAGCTGCAAGGATGGGAAGCTTGTGGGATGTCCCAGCAAGCACTACGAGTTCTCGGAAAAGAAGGATACTTGCCTTCTGACTTCAACAAGCATGGATTCCGTCACTGCAATACAAGACATATTGAAGAAGTGGACGCTGAAACAAGGATGTCATTTAGCGGCTACTGAATATCCGATGTTTGCTTACAAAGAGATCCAGCTAACAGACCCCCTGCTCTTTGCTATTGAACCGCTTGAGCCGAGTATCCTCGAAAGTAGATTCCGCACCGAACGGCGCGACGGTAGCCTATACATCGGGCTGCCGTCTGATATGAAATTGAGTCTACCGTTCCATTGCCAACTCGTATCTACATTGAAAGTCATACTGGGTGGCTTTGGAAGTGTCTGCATTGCTGGAATTCATTTCTTGTTTGCAATGCTTGTGGAGAGCTTCATGGCTTATCCGCTGGCTACCACGATTGGTGTCGTTGTCATTTACGTCTTACATCGAATCTTAAAGTACCGGGCATATCGAAAGCAACTTGCCAACGATGTCGACGAAATTCGAAGGCTCGCATACGAGTATCTGGAGGAATCCCCAGGTGAAAGCCACCTAGTTTTGCATGTCAGGGACCACATAGTAATGAAGTTGTTCCCCAAGTCGCAACGGCAATATTTGATATCGGATGTTTGGCCTCGAGTGATTCCTGATTTCAATTGTGACAATCGCGTGCGCAAGTCGACTCGAGTAGTGCAGGGGCAACCAAGAGATGCATGGCAATGGGTGGCAGCGGTTTCAGCAAAAAAGAAACCAAATAGCATTCAATAAGCGGGGAAATCTTGTTATTGTGTCTTCAGGTATAGTATGATAGAGTGTTCACTTTTGCAGCTAGTACAAATAATGATTAGTGCCGTCGATCAGTGTTGAGACTGATCCTCAATGGACAGTTCCGCAGTTAGCACTAGCTAGTGAGATCAAGACGCATAAATCACGCGCATGCACCCATTGAAATGAGCAATCAACGGCACAGGATCATCAATTTTATTCGTTAGTATTTGGCGTTTACTTTTTCTCCTTTCTTTCCTTGACAGAATGGCGGTAACCTGCAACCTTGGTCTCTTGGCGTGCTTCACGCATAGTAGTGAAGGCTGCAAAGCTCTTCATATCATCTGTGACATCTGCCATTTCAAGCTCTGGCTTGCTATGGTCAATTGGTTGGATAGTTCCCTTCAATTGAGACAAGGAAGAAGCATCATCCCCCTTCTTCAAAATAACCAAATTGGATTTGTATGCATTCAAACGGGCAACATTCAACTCCAAAGATTCATTAGACTTGTTGGTTCGGCGAAAATCAACAGCAATTCCGACTGTTCTTGCGTATTTGGGAGAAAACCCAACGGCCTTGAGCTCTTCCAAAGTGAAACCCTTTCCTAGTCGGGTCTTTGCTGAGTATTTCTGGGTCTGGCAATGCACGACAGGACGCAGCTTTTGAAGTGGAGCAGGGGCCAAAGCAGCAGCCTTCTTTGCACGAGCCAACCGACGAGACTTCTTTTTGCTAGCCTGGTCCAAGGATAGTTTGACCTTGAGGGGACCACGAGAAGAGGCAAGGTACTTCTTGTGGAAGTGAAGGTTTGGGACAACGTTATTGTGCTTAACCATTTTGAAAACTGAGATGTGACAAGAACAGCAGTATAAGAACTGAGAGTCAAGAAACTATGCCTTTACTGCGGGTGGATGTCAGATGTCCAAGAACTTACAATAACGATGGAGGAAAGTCTATTGCTACACTGAAGACGAAACCTCTTGACAATTGCGATTTGCAATTATTGTTTGGACCATCTCGTATGTACTGTTTGTGCTGGCAGATCCAAGTAAAAGGTAAGAAATTCGACCCTCTCGACTACTGTCCGAAACCATGGACTCTTTTATGTCGTCTGCGCTTTGCTCCGTGCAAATTCGTCCAACTGAGAATGTCCAGGAAACGAATTCTGAAGTCTCCAGAAGGTTACATTTGGCAGCAGCTCAAACACTTCACAACAATTCTATCAGCGATCAGACTTCGATCGTATAACGTATCTTCTTGATCTTTGATCCTTCTTTTTCTTTGAATTTGAATCGATCAATCATGGCAACACCTACAAGCAATAATACACCCAATGCTGGTGCCAAACCAGCCGCTGTGGCACCCGTTGCCGTTGCAGCCAAGCGAGCTGCCGACGAGGTCGCTGCTGCACCCGTTGCGAAAAAGCCAAACACATCCAACCCGCAACAATCGCAGCTTCAGCAACAAATCCAACAGCAGCTCCAAGCTCAATTGCAAGCACAACTTCAGGCTGCTGCAGCACGAGGTCAGCAAGCAAGCATCACTCCAGAGCAGATTCAGGTATGTGGGACGTGTTAGGTCTTGACATAACATCATTCGTTCCCTTATTTTCCGGCTTACACCCATATTTCTTTCACTGCTGATATTTAGGCCCAAGCTCAGGCTATGGTCCAGGCAGCAGCCCAAGCGCAGGCAGTGGTAGCAGCTGCCAAGTCGAGAGGCGATGGTCTTGTCCCAATGAACTCGGCCCAGATTGCTGCTTTGTCTCAGATTCAGGCCCAAGCCATTGTTCATGCTCGCAAGTCACAGGGCACTCCGCAGCAGATTCAAACACAAATTCAACTCCAAGCTCAAGCTTTGGTGCATGCACATACACAAGCTCAAATTGCGGCTGGCATTTTCAAGGGTGATGAAGTGTCTTCGGCCCCTGCCCCCGCACCGGCAGCTCCAAAGCCTCCAGCACCAAAGCCTGTTCCGTCTCCGCTGTCAGAAGAGCCGACGCATATGGACACATCGACTTCGGAAGCTGCTCGACCAGTCCCAAATCCCGTTATGATCTCCTCTTCGGGAGCGATGTCTACGGACACGACCTCCACCAGCATTGTGCCGCAAGCACCTGCTCCGTCTTCCTCCAGTCCTCAGTTTCTGGCGCAACTCAATACGAGTCTTGGCTCTTTTTGGAGAGAGCAACTCAAAGTTGTTCAGGAATACACACAGCAAACTGAGCAAGACTTCAAAACGCATAATGACCTTCCACTGGCTCGTATCAAGCGTATTATGAAGTCGGATGAGGATGTGCGTATGATTTCTGCAGAAGCACCTGTCTTGTTTGCGAAGGCGTGTGAGTTATTTATTCTAGATCTGAGTATACGGAGTTGGAACTATTCCCAACTTCACAAGAGGCGCACATTGCAGAAGGAAGATATCCGGGAAGCTATTCAAAAGACTGATATCTTTGATTTTCTCGTTGACGTCATCTGAAATCCGATGCGACCAGCAAGCTGATTCGACGATATATAGTATAGGATGGAACGAGATTGGATGGAAGAAACTTCTTGCTGGTCGGTGTATTGATAGTGAAAACTTATTTTGAATAAAATAAACGAGTTGTAGTGCTTTATATGACGTCGCAGTAGTGGCCTGGTAGGCGAAAATGAGTTCTATGACCGCCTGGATCTGGAACCAGTTCCTTTCTTACCAGAAGGAACTCTGCGTCGACCCCGTTCAGGTCGTTTCGCCTTCACACCAAACTTGGCTCCTGGCACATAGTCCGACTTTCTGGAGGATAAACCATCCAAAGGATCGCCTTTCAACACAGCTTGCTCAATCGCCATCGCAAGGACCTTGTCGCGCTTTGCAACCAAGGCTGTCACCTTCCCTTTTCCTTCTGCTCGTGCTGTACGCCCGCTCCGGTGTAAATAATCTATAGCATTTAGAGGAAAGTCAAACATGACCACATGATCGACTTGAGGGATATCAAGCCCTCGAGCGGCCAGATCGGTGCAGACCAAGAACTTAGGTTCTTCCATTCCATCCTTCGACAATTCTCCCGAAGCTCCTCTACGGAAGCGCTCCAAGTTTTCTGATCTAGCGATGCTATTCAAATCTCCATGATAGGATACAGTCTCAATCTTAGATTCCGCAAGCGCATATTGTGCAGCTTGGACTGACGAAGCCGTGTTGCAAAAAATCATTGTCGCCTTGTGTCGCTGAGAAGCAACCACATCTACCAACAAACTAATCTTATCAGAATTTCCAACATCTACAAATATTTGCTCGAGGCGAGGGATTGCCCTGTGTAGTCCAGGAGCTGCAATAATCTTCATCTGTGGGAGAAATAGCTTGGAATACTGAGCTTCGCCACCTCTATGCAATTTCTTTCCAGCGACATTCAGCTTGCTTGTCTTGGGGTTATCCCCAAGAAGTTTTTGAATCGATTGTGTCATCGTGGCTGATGTCAGTACGATTTGGGGGGCGTTTTCTTTCAGTGGAGGAGGCGCGGTGCTATCTTTATCTGGTTTCCCAGCATACAGCAGAGGATAAAGAATCTGTCGCAATTCATTCTGAAAGCCCTGTTCAAGCATGGTATCCATTTCATCTAATACAATTGTTTCGACGCTCCCTAAGAAAACAGATTCATCTTTCCAATGTTGAAGGAGTCGCCCCGGTGTGGCCACAACAACATCGACAGGGCGGCTTGCAAGAGCTTTCCTTTGGATTCCCTTGTCTTGCCCGCCCACAAGCGCTTGTGAACTCAATTTGATGGAATGTGAGAGTGATTTCAGAACCATCGTGATTTGCAAAGCCAGCTCACGGGTTGGCACCAGGATTAAAAGCCGAGGACGGCGTGGCCGGCGCTCGTAACTTTCGAACAATTCTTGTTGCTTGAGTTGCTGCATCAATGGAAGTAGGTACGCCAAAGTTTTACCAGAACCAGTTGCAGCCAAAAAAGCAACGGAATCTTTCTCCTCCTTCAATAGCTCAGGAATTACCAGCGATTGCACTGGAGTCGGTGACTTAAGCGATAAGTCCTTTTCCAGGCAGTCTACTAATTCTGTGAACAAACCCAAGGGATTCCATGCAAGACCTTTCGTTGACTGGGTTTTGGAGTCATCTGCACTATTTTTTGGCATTCGAAACGGAGCTCGAGACTTGGACATTGCAGATTGATCAGAGTTCAGTGGCGTTTGAAGCAAACTCGTAGCGTAGTACAATCTCCGACGATATCCAGAAGCTGCTCCCCTTGCAATTGTTCCAACTGAACCAGAAAAAGGGTTGAAGGCACGACATCGTGAAACCCAGGACAGCATAATCGTCACGAGAAGAAGAACAAATCTTGATTTTGTCATTAGGGAAAAGAATAGAAACGACCGGGATCACTTTGGAGTGAAACGAACAGTGGTTCCAATGTGATGTGCCTTGCTTGTTCTCTGGAAAGATCACTTGGTTTGTTTGGTGATGGAAAGGCTTCTCTTTTCTCGCGTGAATAAGAGCGCAGGTCTCGGGAGACGGACAGGCCTGGACTCACCCCAGTATCTGAAAACATAATGAGAAATCAAACAAAACACGGTGCTCACTTCATAGATGGCCTGATCCATGAAACGCTGTTCATAATCCCAAGTCAGAATTGCAAAAAGAATCGCCGAACTTGCTACCTTTGACTCGCGAAACAAGTACTTAGAGCTTAAATTTTACTATATTCCGCATATATGAACGGTTTACAAAACGTGCCATTAAACATCAATCAATAATACTTGATCACCTCTCCATTACTTTTTCATGCTCTCCACCTTCTTAATAAGAATCTCCACGATGGAAGGATCTGCCAAAGTGCTTGTATCTCCAAGACTGTCAGTTTCTCCACACACTATCTTGCGCAAGATTCGTCTCATGATCTTTCCAGATCGTGTCATGGGCAAACTGGGAGCAATAACTATTAGATCGGGGCTACAGAAGGCACCAATTTCAGACCTTACACTGCCTCTCAGCTCCTTTAGTAGGTCTGGGGATTCCTCGTACCCCATTGTCAACATACAGAATGCGCAGATGGATTGGCCCTTAATATCGTGAGGTTGTCCAACAACCGCAGCCTGTGCCACAGCGGGATGGACAACCAAAGCAGACTCTACTTCCGCAGTTCCAATGCGATGACCCGAAACGTTGATGACATCATCCATACGGCCAATAATGAAATGGTATCCATCAGTATCACGAGACACGGTATCGCCTGTAAAGTAGTATCCTGGATAGGGTTTTAGGTAGACATTGAGGAATCGCTCATGATCTTCGAGGCATGTCCTTGCCATACCGGGCCACGGTTGTCTGATGGCCATAACTCCTTCATAGTGACCATGCTCATCGGGTTCTGTCATCTCTTTTCCGCTCACGGGGTCCAACACGACGGCATCGATTCCATAAAATGGAAGAGTACAAGAACCAGGTTTCATTGGCGTTACCCCTGGAAGATTGGTAATTATGTGTCCCCCCGTTTCGGTTTGCCAGTATGTATCCACAACGGTGCACTGGGACTTGCCTACAACTTCATAGTACCAACGCCAAGCTTCCGGGTTGATGGGTTCCCCCACTGTTCCCAAAACCTTGAGACTGCTCAAATCATACTGCTTCGGAGCGTCGTCTCCGTACCGCATCAACAGGCGAATCGCAGTGGGGGCCGTGTAGAATTGATTGATTTTGTGGCGCTGGACCATATCCCAATACCTTCCTTCGTTTGGATAAACTGGTGTGGACTCAAACATGAACGTAGTAGTTCCATTCAGCAATGGTCCATAGACAACGTAGCTGTGACCGGTAATCCATCCACAATCGGCAACACAAGCAAACAAGTCGCCAGGGTGCAGATCGAATGTGATTTTGCATGTCATTTTCGCGAACAAAGCATAACCCCCTGTTGTGTGCAAAAGACCCTGCAGAACAACAGAACTAATGACTAAGCAAACATAGATCTGGCATGTTTTCGTTTGGCACTCTTCTACATACCTTCGGCTTTCCAGTAGAACCAGAAGTATACAGAATGAACAAGCTATCCTCTGCGTCCATGTGAACAGGAGGACAATACGGACGTTGGACTGCCACAAGAGGGTCCATTCGAACATCCTTCGGTCCCATTTCATAGGGCACTGGAGAGTCCACTCCCATGTAGTGGCGCTCCCAGACTAGAACGTGCTGACAGACTTCGTTGCAATCACCTCTGGAGAGAGCATCGTTGACGATATTTTTGAGTGGAATCGTTTTGTTACCACGCTTTCCAACATCCGCTGTAATCAAATATTTCGATTTTGCTGCACTGATGCGCTGCGACAAAGCTTCTGCGGAGAACCCTGCAAACACAACCGAATGAACGGCCCCGATCCGAGTACAGGCCAGCATTGTCATGGCGAGTTCTGGGATCATCGGCATGTAAATTGTCACTATATCACCTTTGACAACTCCCATTCTGGACATGGCGTTGGCAATCTGACATACTTTCCTAAGTACTTCTTCATACGTCAATCGGCGAATGTCGTCTGGCTCGTCGCCCTCCCAAACCAGGGCGAGTTCGTTGGCAGTTTTGCTCCGGACGTGACGATCGAGGGCGTTGTACGATACGTTCAGCTGACCACCAGTAAACCAACGCACGTCACCGAATTCAAAGTTTCCTTCAACAACTTCATCGAACGGACGAAACCAGTCTAAGTGCTCTCTTGCAGCTTCCGACCAAAACGTTTCCAGATCGGTGATGCTTTGCTTGTGCTTAGTCTTGTACTGTTCCAAGACGAGGGTCTCTTTGGCAGGGATGAGCTTTGCGACATGATGAGCTTGAGACATTGTGTCGATTTTTCCTGTTTTCGGTTTCAATTATGTGACTGCCCTCAATACTGATCATGACAACTCTTCTCATTGCTGTTGACACGGTTGGAGAAAAAAGGGAGAAGATCCACTTTCCAAAAACTCGTACGTAGTATGATGGGCACGTACACCACCACAGCAGACGCTGGTTCAAGAAATTCGGATGATTTATTTAGGGGCTTTTGACGTTGTGATCAAAATGATACTTCAAGTCAGCTACTCTTGGGTCACGAAGGAAACCCCTAATTGAGTCATGAATAAGCGATGGTAAGGAAGGCGATGGGAAAAAACCTCAAGCCTTGGCACTGCTACTCTATCTCGACTAAAAGCAATGTTTCAAAGTCAATCATAGCAATGACAAGAAGATTCCTAGCAATCAATTTACTTCTAATCTCAGAACGTAGTCTAGATCGTTAACAGCACTCTTGTGAACAGCTCACTGAGAGATGTCAAACCGAGACTCTACCAAGACAGGGCCAAAATGAGCGCCAGAACTAATGAGAATCGGCCAATAATGGCAACAGCTGACGATAAGTCGGAAGGGTCAAAGCAACAAGACTCAATGTAATCTCTATCTCGGAATCGCGCCTTGGCAGTCACACATCCAGTCAAAGAATTGATGTAGCTCGTCGATCTCGAAAGTTCCCCACACGTGAACGGACCAAGGTCGACTTCGCTTCGTACTACTTCACCTTTTGCGCAGAGATTGCAAACATTTGGCGCAGTGGTGCCTGGACAGCCACAAAATGCTGCCGCATCGATGGTCAAGATATCTCCGGACGAGCTGACTTTGGGGCAATCATCAGCAGAGAAAAATGACGAGACGAACTCGAAGAATTCTAATTTCAATTGAGAGCAAGAGTAAGTTAGATGGAAAGCGCGTCGTAATTGCGCCGAATCTACTAGACAAACTTGAACATACCACAGTTCCACCCATACAAGACTGAGTCGACACGATTTGGTTCGGACGGGTTGCTGCCGTCCAGACATAGATTGCATTCGCGAGAAATGTCAGGACACTCGCACCATGCTGCGCTTCTTTGCAGCAATGTATCGCTGCAAGTTCCATCTTCAAAAATAGAGTCCAAAAAAGCCTGTTGACCATTGAGATCCGCGCATGTAAGGTCATCAGACCCTGGTTTTGGATTGGGCACCGCTTTCCCGGCGTTGAAACCTGCTCCGTCGGGACAAAGAGTGCAAAATGTAGGAGCAGTACTGCAGCACGAGTTCTGGAATGCTTTGAGTTGATTACTTTTGCATTCCTCGGACCCAGCGGTCAGAGCAGAAGAATCACTGGCGATTTCAGGACATTTGTCTAGACTTGTATTCGGAGCACTTCCATCAGAACATACAGAACACTGGGCATTTGCTTCAAACGCAGCCAAGGCTACGGAAATGAGCGAAAAGTATTTCATGCTTCCGAAAACAATCTCTCTTTTTTGGTAACAGCAGGGACGCAATCTCTTTCTGGATCAGAAAATGTCTGTTTGATGGTCGCAGTCACAAACCTTCGATTGTGAGTTGAAGAACAAATCGGTATTTTTTCAAAAGTCCTCTTATTTATTCGAATAAGTCGATCTGCTCTCTAAATGACGACGTCATTTCTTTCAAAGAAATGGCGAATAGGAATTCCTCATCCCATGTTCCGTCATCATTTATTTAAAGGGATACGTGATACGTATTCTGCCATCGCCAAAAATACTCTATTTACAACATGATGATTCAGAAACCGAACCCCAAAATGATCTCCATCCGGCTCAGTTCACCTTCAAGTCCAAAAAAAAGAAAAAGACGACTACAAAGATCTTCCTGAACACTTTTGGAACAAGTTTAGAACACCGCTTCTGACCCCTTGGTGACGTTGCCAACCACTTGGACCATACAGATCAACGCAATAAGTACATCATGCTTCACAGCATTTCACACTCATTTTTGTTGCTCATCATTTTGGCAGAAGCCGCATTGGTTTCCGTCTCTGCCCAAGAAGACACCAATGAAGTATCATATGGCATTGACGTTTCTTTCCCAATTCATGGTCGTGTTGTGGAGAATAATCCACTGGGCGATCGTCGGGAACTGTATAGAAAACATCTCGAAGGATGCCGCAAGCATTTCGAAACTGTTGGGGGACCTTTTAGCTGCGACCAATTTGAGTACGATCGATTGATTATGAATAGGCGGCAACCACAATCGATGGTCAACCTGACCGAAACTGGCTTCACGAAGATTCAAGCGCCACCAAAGCTGAAAGAGCTGATCGATGAATTTTGGGCAAACAACAAGGACAAGGCGAAGACCGAAGCTTGGCATAGTGGAAATTCGTACGTAAACCACTGGAATTCACCGACGACGTTGGTATCCGTTGATGACAAGGGGCTTCGAGGATCCGGTGCTAGACTTAAAGAGAACATATGGGCTGCTGCAAGTGCCCTACTCGAGGAGTGGACACAAGTTGAACTGCAACCCTGCTCACTGTATGGCATTCGAGTGTATCACGAAGGAGCAATTATGCTGCCTCACGTGGACCGTCTGCCATTGGTAGCATCTGCTGTGATAAATGTTGCACAAGATGTGGAAGAAGATTGGCCCACTGTAAGAGAATTGGGAAGTTTTTTTCGTAATGTGCTCTGTGCATCCTCTAAAAATCATGCTCTCTCTGTAGGAGGTTTACGATCATCAGGGGAATGCCCACAACGTTTCCTTGCAACCAGGAGAAATGCTACTCTTTGAGAGCCACTCTGTCATGCATGGTAAGAAACGTATGCTTCTTCGTAGACATATTCCCTATGGCGTTGACTCATCGATTGTGTGCGGAATAGGGCACCCCTTCCCCCTCAAGGGCAAGTATGCTGCTTCCATTTTCATTCATTTTGAACCGACAGGACACACGTTGGGCAAGAATGAAACAGGATATTTCTATGTGAAAGATACGGAGCATCATAACATCCGTCACGATAGTCACAAAGGTGTGAGTGATCTCAACAAGAAGTACCATGATGACGTCAAGCAAGGCTTCGGTGGGCAATCGGCTGCTATGAGTGAAGGTTTGCCACCCTACATAAATCGTAAGTTGAGAACGTGGTGTACCACTAGAGGATCTATAAACTTGCCGAACACTGATATCGTTCATTAAAACAGGCGCGAGCCCCGAAGAAGAAAATTGGCTTCGATTCCATCCCGAAGGGTGGGAACCTGTAAGTAGTCTGCAGAGAGGAGGTCATTGCAGTAGGCCTGAATCTTTGCGCTCATTAGCTGATCTCTTGTTTCTAGCCCGCCAAAATATTACCTCCTGAAGCTCATATTGCAGCGAAAACAGGCCAGTTGGAAGAATTGAAACGTCAACTGAAAGAAAGTAAGGCGGAAATCCTGACCCAAAGAGATGAAAATGGATGGCAGGTTCTACACCAAGCTGTGGCAGGAGGATTTCAAGAGGCCATCAAGTTGCTAGTAGACAATGGAGCCGAAATCAATGCTAGAACTCATGGGGGGTATGGCGAAAGCCCTTTGCGAATAGCTGAGAGGGAATATGGACCTGATAGTCCGATTTGTCACTTCTTGAAGGGCTTCGGTGCGTTGAGCATAGGTCCTGAGTTATAGGGAATTTCAAAATGGATCCAATTCGCTACAAACTCTCAGTAAACATCTATATTTCGTTTTTGATTTCTAGTCCCATCACACATAACTAGTTGAGCAAATATAATTGCCATGTCAGTCGATTTCATCCAACTGTTGGGTGATGAAATGGAAATTAGCCATGCACCCGTACGCCCATTTGTTCCAGAGCTTGTGCAAGTTCTTGGTTCTGTTGCTGAAGCGTATAGACGTCATTGTAATACTGAGTGTATAGGGCCTTTTGTTCTTCCTTGTGTTTCGTATTCAACTTTTTTGCCTTTCGTGATGAGTGGATTTTCCCCCCTACGAGCCAGCCAACTCCAGTACCGATTGCTATCGCTCCCCAACCACCTTGTCTGCGCATATCAAGCATAACGAGAGATGTAAGTGACTGGTAAGTAAATGGATGCATGGAACCTTTTCCATTCAGAACATCAGTGCGCCTTCCACGTGGCAACTCACCCAGCTGCAACGTCTTTCTCCTGTTGTTTCATGGCATAGTCATGATACAGATTGTCTTGTGCATAGTCTTGGCCATATTCTACTGGGTCATAATCGTATTGTTGTGCTCCCGATGATACCAGAAGTACCGATAAGAACGCTAGTCTCAAACCTTGCATCATGGTACTAGCGGTCGTTGAAAGATTGTGATGTTATTCCCACGCCTTGTTGGATCGCCATTTGTTGATGCGCGCTTGACCAATCGCGCATTTGCGCGAATCGACAACTGTAGGATTCCAGCGAGTTCGAGTTGGAAACAGTCTATCTTGTTCTCTAGAAGCAAGACTCATTGCAATATCTCTGAAACTGACCCCATGAGACATCGAGGACAATCAGAGGTATCGAAAATGGAAGTTGCTTCTTGAACTTACTCTAGTGCAACAGTTTCCGCAAAGTACATAGGGGCTATTGCATCTACAATACTGACCAAACATGGATACTTCGACTAATACTAGAGGGAAACTACTATGAAGATTATTTATGATCAGTAAAAAATAAGCAGGTTTGGAAACATGCATATTTTCTTCATTTCGATTTGAGAAAGCGGGTCCAGAAAGGTTCCTCCAAAGAGAATCAAGCGGCAGAGTCTTCTTGCAGAAACACATAGACTGTATAATGACATCGACCAAGCGGCGGCTTGGCGATGGCCCTATTAATAATCCTAATCGTCCTTACCATGGTAATCATCAATTCCAGTGGTTCTGTTGATACCAAACAGGCGTACTCCGTTCATAAAAGGCAATTTAGCCAGCATGCAAAGTGCCCATATTGTAATATTCAAAACGCATACATTGTACTCATAGTTTGAAAACTGACAAGCTGCATAGCAAAGAAAGGTTGGCACAGCAGTCAAAACTCTCTTGGCAGCAGTAGCCCCGAATCTTCCTTCCAGCTGTTCCCACAATGTCATTGCCGCCATCTCTCCTTGTTCATCAAACAACGACCCCTTCATCCAGTGTAGATATACGATCGAGATGAATGCATGAAACGCATTGGTAAGTGTCCAGCTCCAGTACAGTGGCAGAGGGTGATTCTCTACGGTCTCCAGAATGGCCAGCGACAAAATTTCCACAATTGCCACTCCACCAACATAACAACACAAGAGCAATATGCCACCATTTTCCAACCAGTCTACATGTTGTTTCCGTGAGAGCTCAAAGGGCAACAAATCATCTCCCGCTTCACCGTACAAGCCCGAATACGATCTCGGAATGTCTCTGGAATTGAGTCGGGCCCGCTGTGGGGTCGATTGACTCATGTCTCGAGAATTCAGACGGGGCCGTTGAGGCGTAGACGGCCTGTCAAAAGAATTCATCCTCGGGCGTGTGGGCGTTGTGACGCTAGTCTTGCTGCTACTCATGGTGAGCCTCTGTTGGTATCCTCGTCCGTCCCTCTTGGTTTCCGTCGATAGATTCCTGTCTTATGGGGTTTTCATTTGCGATGGAGAAATTGCCATCTCCGAATGAGGCATTGGTCTTCGTAGAATTGTACGCGCAGTACCGTACGAGAGATTCGGGAAGGGACGAAGAAGTTTGAAGAGTACAAAAAAAGAGGTTAAACGTTTCACTCAAAACGCTCCCAGCATCACTGTTAGGCAAGGAATGAATCCAAATCTTTCATCGCAAGGATTCTAGCAACACTTTCATGTGAACTAACAAACTGCTGCAGGGTGGATCGAGCCACGAATGCCAAATGTCATTTTCTAGCTTACAATAAAAAGAAAGGAAAAGCAGTATACTAGTAGATTGTGATCTACGGGACGCCAGATTAAGACAAACATAGTCGGCTCCTAAAAGTACCCACTGCCGAATTTAACCTCCAAGTGGCAAAACAGAAATACGAAGGTTAAAGGAGTCATAGACAAAGTAACATAGAAAGGATCGGTTCGGTTCTTGGCTCGAACACCATGGTGGATTCTGGAAGGATTGTCCACGACTTGGTTGAGTCCCATCTGATGCTAGCCACCAGCCGCTCGACATTCTCGCGTCGTACATCTTGCGTGTGACGGCTGCCGTAGATTTGGGCGCCCTCTTCCATTCTCTCCTTTTTCTTACTTTTGCTCCTTCCATGGCCTCCCAAAGGCCTCGCCCCACACCATACGACCACTGCATTGCATTCTGTCCTAATTGAACCGCATCTTCCTCTTACAACATAGAAATATTTGAAATACAAGATGGAGTCTGCTTATATGGGAACCGGAACCGAAATGGAAAAGGTAAGAAGATTTCAACTAGGCTGGCCTCTGCCGAAAACAAAAAAATGACATCCTTGTCTCAACACTTTCTATTTTCTCATTAGGGTGAAAATGCTCGCCTTTCCTCCATGATTGGCGCCATGGCGATTGCGGATCTAGTCAAAACGACATTGGGCCCCAAAGGTATGGATAAGATTCTGCAATCCGTCGACCCGAACGATCAATCGATCAGCGTGACAAACGACGGAGCCACCATTCTCGGCAAAATCCCCCTCGACAATGCCGCCGCCAAGGTCTTGGTCGACATGTCCAAAGTTCAAGACAATGAAGTGGGGGATGGTACTACCAGTGTCGCTGTCTTGTGTGGGGAATTGTTGCGAGAAGCAGAACAGTTGCTCCTACAGCAGCGCATTCACCCCCAAACGATTTGTGCTGGCTGGAGATTGGCCACCAAGGAAGCCAAGCAAGCATTGGAAGCCTGTGCGACAGAAGATGTTACAAGGGATGATTTGTTGAAAATTGCCTCCACGACTTTGTCCAGTAAGTTGGTTCATGCGGAAAAGAAACACTTTGCCGAACTAAGTGTGGCTGCTGTAGAACGACTCAAGGGAAGTGGCAACCTGGATCACATTCAAATTATCAAACTGCCAGGAGGATCAATGAGAGATTCCTATCTAGAAGATGGCTTTTTACTAGAAAAATCAATCGGCGTTGGACAACCTAGGAGAGTAGAAAACTGTAAAATCCTACTGGCCAACACCAGTATGGACACCGACAAGATCAAAATTTATGGATCTCGCGTCCAGGTGGACTCGTTAAACAAGGTTGCTGACATTGAACAAGCCGAAAAGTTGAAAATGAAAAAGAAAGTGGATAAGATTCTCGCCCATGGGTGCAATGTCTTTATCAACCGACAGTTGATTTACAATTATCCAGAGTCGTTGTTTGCACAGAATAAGGTCATGGCCATTGAACATGCCGATTTTGATGGCATTGAACGTTTGGCTGCAGTCACTGGAGGAGAAGTAGTCAGCACTTTTGATAGCCCCGAGAAAACTACCCTGGGAGAATGCGATGTCTTGGAGCAAGTAAGTTCTACTGGCAACGACGTCTGTTTGTGCCGTGGTTTACTCAACGATGATCTTTTTCTTGTAGATTATGATTGGTGAATCCAAGGTATTGAAACTAGGTGGATGCAAGTCAGGTGCAGCGTGTACCATTGTGTTGCGAGGAAGTAGCAATCACCTGTTGGACGAAGCAGAACGCTCGTTGCATGATGCTCTGTGCATTCTGTCTGCAACTCTGAAGTACCCTAGACGAATTTACGGAGGTGGCTGCACAGAAGTCGCAATGGCTGGAGCTATTGACAAACTCGCGAAAGAAACGCCAGGCAAGCAAGCTCTTGCCATGGCTGGTTTTGCCAAGGCTCTTTTGCAACTGCCCATGATCATCGCCGACAATGGGGGCTACGACGCAGCGGAGTTGGTAACTCAATTACGAGCTGCCCATGCTGCAGGAAAGAACGATTTTGGGTTGAACATGAGTAATGGTACAATTGGAAGCATGAACGAACTTGGAGTCATGGAATCTTTTCGGAGCAAGTTGCAAGTTCTGACCAGTGCGGCAGAAGCAGCAGAAATGATTCTTCGTGTAGATGATATCATCAAGTGCGCTCCTCGTAGAAGAGAGGAAATGATGTAATGAAGTACACTTTAGAGTAGTGGGTTAGCGGTTGTGTAGAGTCCTCCTACTAGTTTAAAAAGTGAAACATGCACCAAGTTCTTTTCCAGCATTGTAGCATGTGCCCGTCAGCCAGCGGTTTTCAAAAAATTTGGATAGCCATGACTGGAAAAGAATCATATGTATCCGTTTATTGTATGTGAGCTCAGTACGTGGCAAGCGAGCCGTGCTTCTGGAAACGGAACGAGAACGAGGACCGAAGAGTTTCTAATGTACTACGATCAACGCAAACCGAAGGGAACCCAAAAGTCATCTATCGAAGTCACTGTGCCCTCTCCCGTGCTGCCGGGATCTCAACGTCGAGAATCCAAAAATCAAACCTTACAATCAGAAGTCTCTTCATAAGCTAACTTAAAATTGTTTCAAGATGGTGGGTGCTGTTGCTGGTTGACTTGTGTTTAAGGTGATTTCCGTCTGAAATGCTGATAGTCGATGCTGAGGCGGCATTGTTTTGCCAAATCGACCTCTACGTCGTCTGCCTCCCACACCTGAATTCCGAGCACCCTTTCATGCTAGGGTCTTCATGTCGAAGATCTATGTCTGTCTATTGAATCTGTAATTCTCATGGTTTCCTTTTTACTGTATATTATATAGTCCACCGGTGTAGTTGTCTCAGACGATGTTTCCACAACCTTTCAAGGTTTCAAAATTCAAGCGGACGGTTTCAAGTACCGCTACTACGTCTACAAGATTGTAGACAAGAAGACTATTGAGATCGAGAAACACGGTGAGCGCTCAGCGACCTACGAAAGCTTCTGCGAGGACTTGCCGGATAACGATTGCCGCTATGGTCTTATCGATTTGGAATTTACTTCCAATGACGGACGTCCAACCTCGAAGCTAGTTTTTATCACTTGGAACCCTGACACTGCTTCCATCAGAGACAAAATGCTTTACAGTGGATCTAAAGAAGCCATCAAGAGTGCCCTGAATGGCGTTGGCATCCACATTAACTGCACAGACAGAGCTGAGTTGGACTATGAAAGCTCTGTTCTTCCCGCCGTCAAAAAGTTTACCTAAATTTCTTTTTACCTATTCCAGTGTACCAATGGACAATTTTTCGGAGAAGTCGTGTTGCTCTGGTCCGCAGACTTGTTGGTTGTGAACTTTGGATGTTTGTACTTCCAAGCGCTGAATTTGTCCTAGTGAATAGTTTCTAAAACTCTTGTGGATATAAGGAGAGACGTTTATCCTCTGCATTTAACTTTGGGTCGCTAGTAGAATACTGAGAAGGGAAACAATACGTCACTATGCTTGTTGGAAGGCTATGGAGAGGAGGAAAAGAAGCCGGGAGGATTGTTATCAGTAGGAAGTATGTTTCATGTGCTGCCACCCACTAGGTTGCTACTTCACTTCTACCCAAGGATCCCTGCTTTGACGATTGCCGTCCATTGCCATTGTTTAGAAGTTTTCATTTATATCATTCTTCTATTTCCTGCTACGGAATCTTTTGCCTCTTCAGGATTGAGAGACTAGGATTAGTTTCTACAGCAGAGTAGCAACATTCAAACTGGTTCTGGTTGTTGACTGTTGACAGACTGACTCAGGCATGCTTGCTTTGAGCAGAAGGCTTTCTTCTGTCTGGCAGCGATCCGTCTTTTCACGGTTACGTGTTACTTGTTCGACTAGTTCGAATACAACTGAGAAAGCTGACAGCGATGGGGCCATGATACTGTGGTCTGCAACAACGAGAAATCAAAACAAATTTGGACCATGGCGCTAACGAGTATAGCAGATCTTTCACCAGCTGAAAAGGAGGAACTTGTGGCTTCCCTGTCGTGTCTGGTTATTGGGCAAGGCGAAGTTTCGGCAGAAAAGCTTTCTGCTGTTGCCACTGCTTCAGGCAATTCTCTTTCTGATGCCTTGGCCACTCTTTTTGCTAGCGTAGTCTTGGCTGCTCCAAAGGGAGTCGAATCTTTCACACCACCTCCAGGAGGCGGCGGTGGTGGTGGCGGCGGCGGCGGGTACGTCCATTTTATCGTTATTGGGGATTTATTTTCCCTGTACATATTTTTGGTTGTGCGCACCTATCTCATCCCATCATCTTTTGCTTCCCTCACGACAGCGGTGGCGGCGATGCTGGTGCAGCTGCGGCAGAAGAAAAGGAAGAAGAGGAGGAAGAAGAAGCTGAAATTGGCGGAGGTATGGATATGTTTGGAGGAGATGGCGACGGCGGTGATTATTAGGCAGAGATATTTTAGAAAAAGAAAAAGTCCATTTTCTCGTCCTTTGATGTTTGTTTCGGCACCTGTCCCAGAGGAATCAAAGTTTTGTAAAATCGTGCATTCTAGCAAAGATAATGTGTTCAACGCATTTCTGAAGGAAGCGAGCAATCGTTGTAGTTGGCTCCACATCCATCAAGCTGTAGGCGGTCAGGATCGAGCTTCTTTGCCCTGATTCGTTATTATAGGGTCTAGCAGTATTTATGTGGAATATATTAGTCGAGAACAAAACCAGCGTCACCATCTATCTCTAGTGCCTTGGTTTGCTACTTCCTAATAGTGCAAGCCGGTACCACCCTTCGCTGAATTGTACATGTCATTCAATGCCTGTGCCTTTTGTTGGCCATCTGTTGAGTACATTTGTTCCAAATCAGCCTGTTGAGCCTGTAGTGCCATTTGCTGTGAGTATTCTTGGAAGCTGACATAGCCATCTCCGTCGTGATCAAAATCGTCAAATTTCGGGTAGTCTTTCTCTGATAAACCCGGGTAGTTACTCAAGTAGTCCTTCACATACATATTGAATTCTGCTCGACTAATTCGGTCATCACCATCAATATCTGGTTGTTTAAATTCATCATAATCACGTTGTAGCGCCTCAAGCTCTGCTTTTGCCTCAGTTGATTTGACCAGTTCTGTTAGCTCCTCAATTTGATTCTGCAATGATCGGTTCTGTTCACTCAATTTGTATACGTCGTTGTAGTATTGGGAATAGAGCTGTTTTTGTTCGCTTTGATGCTTTCGCTTCAACTTTTTGGCAACCTTCCCTGAATGATACTTTGCCCCCAAAAACCATGTTGCAGCTCCAGTAACCAATACCCTTCCAATCCCAGGGCCACCTCCAGCGCTGAAATCGCATGCAGACGAATCAAGAGTCAGGAATTACTTGACAGGTTTAATCTAGGACAAATCCTAGGCTCACGATCAATTTGGCAAATCATTAAGGTGAAGATATTCTTACATTTTCGTTTCCTGCCGTTCAGCATAGTCGTGATACAGAGTGTCTTGGTCGGCACCGTAATCAGCGTAGTCTTGATAGTCGTTGTAATCGTCGTATTGAGCTCTCGAGGATGGAGTGAGCAGCAAAAGGAAAGACAATACAGATGCCAAGTGAAGCTTCATAATTTGACACGAAGATTCGAAAAGGAGGACAGCAAGAAACTGATTGATGAATTGGATAGATATCTTATTAGTGGTGATGGTGTCGCGGTTTGATGGGTTCGTTTCGTCAACAACGTCTCATGTGGTTCCACGTACCAATAGCCTGCGCGGACGGCGGAAGGACCGCACATTGCCGAATCTCTTCGATCTTCAGGAAAAAATGAGAGTGGTTCTGCCCAGGTGTTAGTTGCTACACACCAAGTACAAAGTGTGAGGTTCAGATTCAACATTGTCGGGGCTTGTAAACTCTAGCATAGTAGGTCTACTTCGAAGAAATAACCGTTGAATAACATAAATAAGATGGTCAAAGAAGCAAAAAAGTTTAACCGAATACAAGATGTACCAGGTTGATTGCTGCTTTCCACAAAATACTAGAGTCTCTGACCATTCGTGATCTGAGTTTACTCAGCAGATCTTAGAAATCTGCTGGCAAACATTGGGCGTTTATAATGGTACGGGCAGGGGTTGTCTCGAAATAGGTTGTCCTTTGGTACGGTTCCTGTCACAGATTTTTCGATTTCCTCTTGTGTTGGTTGAAAGTTTCATGAATCCATCGCACCTATCGTATTCAAAAAGAAAAATTTACTGCTATCTTCTCCCAAAGGAGGCTGTAGCTCTGTGCAAGTATCACTGCATCACAACAATTCGGCCATCACCATCCTCTCATCCCTCCGCGTCGAGTGAAACTATTCGTCATGAATTGTGGGCTGTGCTTGGTTGGATGGAAGCATTTGTGGCGTCAATGAAATCGATATCCACCAAGCTGTCTTCTTGTGCGGTAGGCTGTGTAATCGCATTGATGTGAAGGGAGCGTCGTGGTGTAGCTTGCATTTGCATAGCTTGCCTGAGCATACGTGTTTAAACTCGTCTGAAAAAGCGAATCAGAATCTTCTATTTCTGGTCATTTCGCGACGTAGCACCAGCTGGATTGTGCAGCTGACCGTGGCTCAGTTGGAAGTTTTTTTATGGCAAGCGGGTGATAATTCCTGCAGCCTCTACGGAAGCGGAAGTGAACGGACGTGGTTCACGTACATTCGGGATGTACCAGAGTTTCGCGGCCACGAAAGATTTTCCTTCGACTTTTTCAAATGGTGCTCCGACGGATACGTTTCCCACAATCTTCGTGATCAGTGTGTTTTCTTTCTTCTATCTTCAATATATACTTCAGCCATGTCATCTAAAGTCGGAAATGGGGGTCCCGAACTTCGTGGATCCAATATCACCTTGGAAAAGATCATGGCTAAGACGGATACTAGCCGGCGCCAAACCAAGATTATCTGTACGCTCGGTCCTGCGTGTTGGGATGTCCCAACTTTGGAGAAATTGATCGATGAAGGACTCAGCGTTGCTCGGTTCAACTTTTCTCACGGGGACCATGAAGGGCACAAGGCCTGTCTTGATCGCTTGCGCGAGGCCGCTTCAAACAGGAAGAAGCATATCGGTGAGTTTTCGATTTGTATTTTGTCATGATGACCCGTCATTACCATTTTTCTGACCAAGACATGTTTTGATTGCCCGACTAGCCGTTCTATTGGATACCAAGGGACCAGAGATTCGCTCTGGTTTCTTTGCGGATGGTGCTAAGAAGATTGATCTTGTCAAGGGCCAAACTCTTACCCTTACTACTGATTATTCCTTCAAAGGAAACAACCAAAGATTGGCTTGCTCTTACCCATCCATGGCAACCTCTGTCTCCCCAGGCCAGCCTATCTTGGTTGCCGATGGATCTCTCGTTTTAACTGTCTTGTCGTGCGATGTCGCTGCTGGAGAAGTTGCATGTCGCGTCGAAAATACTTGTTCAATCGGAGAACGCAAGAACATGAACTTGCCTGGAGTGATCGTCGATTTGCCCACTCTTACCGAAAAGGATATCTCTGACATCAAGGATTGGGGAATTCCTAATGGAATTGACTTCATCGCTGCCAGTTTTGTCCGAAAGGCAAGTGATGTTGTCAAGATTCGTGAGATCTTGGGAGAAGAAAACCAAGGAATCAAAATCATTTGCAAGATCGAGAACCAAGAAGGTCTTGAAAACTATGACGAGATTCTTGATGAAACTGACGGTATTATGGTTGCCCGTGGTGATCTTGGTATGGAAATTCCTCCCGAAAAGGTCTTCCTTGCTCAAAAGATGATGATCCGCAAGGCAAATATTGCTGGAAAACCAGTCGTAACTGCGACCCAAATGTTGGAATCCATGATCCAGAATCCTCGTCCCACCCGTGCTGAGTGTTCTGATGTTGCCAACGCCGTATTAGATGGAACTGACTGTGTCATGCTTTCTGGAGAAACCGCCAACGGAGAACACCCACAGGCTGCTGTCAAGATCATGGCTGAAACCTGCTGCGAAGCCGAATCCGCCATCAGTTTTGATTCTCTTTACCAAGCCGTCAGAAATTCAACTCTATTTCGATACGGAAACTTGAGTACTTCTGAATCTATTGCCTCGTCTGCTGTCAAAACTTCTATTGACATCCAGGCGAAGGCCATTGTTGTCTGCTCAGAATCTGGAACAACAGCTCTCCAAATTGCCAAATTCCGCTCTGGACGTCATGTCTATGTTCTTACTACTTCGGAACGTGTTGCACGTCAGTGTTATGGTGTCATGAAGGGATGCGAAGCAAGCGTTTTGAGTTCTTTGGAGGAAACTGACAAGGTTGTGGACGAGATCATTGAGGGCTTCAAAGAGCGTGGTGTTGCCAATGCCGGGGAACCTATCGTTGTTGTACATGGAAGCAGTGCAAGAGCCGGGGCAACCAACACAATGAGAATCCAGTATGCCTAAACCTTGGAATCGCAAGGGCGGTGATACTTCAATGAAAAACGCCCTGATTATATTGTGAATTGTTCGTGAATTTGCAATGCTTAAATTGACCTCGCACTTGACTCACTCATCTGAATTGCATAGATCAATTGTTACAAATTATTCTGCATTTTACACTGTATTTTGATTTGGCGCGTGTTCCTTCTTTATTATCGACAGGCCAAAAAGCATCAGAGCATGGTATTTCAAACGACAGATTTGACCTTTTTATTTCGGAACTCAGCTCTCGTTAGGAAGACGTTCTGGCTACGCTGTATCACCAAGATATCACACCCAAATATTCTTCTTTTGCAAGGTTTGCACTGGTGCGAACCATCACTGCATTTCCGCTCAAGATTGCAGCAGCATCGGATCTCATCATCTTGACTTCTTCATTGTCAATTCCAAGTTTTCTTTCTTGTCCTTCTTTGAGGATTGCAATGCCTTTTACAATGCTTTCGGGACTTCCAATGACGTAAATTTCATGGCAGGCCCTAGCTAAGAAGGACCGCCCATACTCAATCTTGGACAACTCTTCCAGCGCACCTTTTACGTCTCCTTCTCTATACATTTTGATCGCGTCCACATATTGTACGTGTTTCGGTGGTGGATAGAGCTTGCTTTGTGTGAACAGTAATATCTTCACGGCCCCACCAAAAGCTGCCAACAATAGTATAGCTGGCCACATAACTTGCTTGGCCACAAAGTAGAGGAAATTAGGCAAATCAACGGTCAGGAAAGAATCGACTTCTGTCATTGCCTCGGCGTATGGACTTCTATCCATTATAGCGATCGTTGCTGAATTAAATTTATGGTGGAGTCAAGGGTCTTTTGTTGAAGTGCCAAACCAACATTTGTCAAGTCCATGGCCATTGTGGACGTGCTGTGGCAGATGCAAAGATGAGAGAATTTGACCTTTCCTTCTGTATGCGCACAATCGCGCGAAAAGTCAACTGTATCATAGTTTGTCGTTGATATCATAGCGCGAACCGCTTCCTTCACCCATCACACCTCTTAAAACGCGCACAATCGCGCAAAAAGACAGCGGATGTTGATGTGGATGATCCATGTGATGACGATGCACGATTGTTCATCCAGGATGTGCCGATATCGCATCGCAGCATAAATTCGAAACCGAAGCCAAGCAACCAAAGAAACCTGGAGAACAAAGCATGAAGATATTTTGTCTTTGGATTGCCCTTGTGGGAAGCCTCCCTGCGATTGCTGATGGCTTTGCTCCTCGACTGTCACAACGGTTGACATCAATCCCTCTGGGTCGTCGTGCGAGTACTGAGATGGCCGAGTCTTCGCAAATTGAATCTGTGTATGCCGCAAAGACTGTGAGCAGTTTTGATAAGTACAAAAAGGAATACGCCGAGTCAATCAAGAATCCATCAAAGTACTGGGGGAAGTTGGCCAGCGAAGTGCTAGATTGGGATGTCCCATTTGATCCTCATCGCATCTTGCAAGGTGACTTGGCCACTGGAGATGTCCGTTGGTTTGCTGGAGGTAAACTCAATGTAGCTTACAACGCTTTGGATCGCCATGATCCACGCAAGTTGGCGATGATCTGGGAAGGAGATGAACCTGGTGATGTTCGTAGAATTACTTTTGGCGAAATGACGAACAGAGTGTCTCAGATTGCAAATGCTCTTAAGGCGAAGGGCGTAAAGAAAGGGGAAGGTCAGTAGTGGTGCAATGTTCTTTTTCAGTGGGATACCCTTGATTTCTGATTGTTGGGTTGTGCTTGGCTCTAGTTGTTACTATTTACATGCCGATGATCCCGGAGCTCGCAATGACCATGCTTGCTTGTGCGAGGATTGGTGCGGTTCACTCTGTTGTATTCGCAGGATTTTCAGCGGAAGCTCTAGGTAACCGTATCCAAGCAGCCCATTCCGAGGTTGTGGTTACAGCTGATCATGGTGTTCGGGGCGGTAAGCGAATTCCTCTAAAGGACATTGTAAATGCAGCTGTTGAACATGTGAAGGACAAGAATCTGGTGAAGAATGTCCTTGTTTGGGAAAGAGACTACAAAGGCCCAGAATCAGAAGCACCTTATGAAATGGATCCCAACGATGTTCGTATGGATATCTTAGTTGATGACCAACGTCCGTATTGCCCACCGGAACCAATGGAAGCTGAAGAGAATCTTTTCATTTTGTATACCTCTGGATCCACTGGACTTCCAAAGGTAAGACAGTACCAGTTTTCAATATGGTTTCCCTCTATCCGAGCCTCCGTGTCGCTAAATACCGGCGATTCAACTACAAAAGGGACTTGTTCACACAACTGGTGGGTATGCCTTATACGCTGCACATACGACGAAAACAACGTTCGATTTGGTAAGTTCCATCATCCTTTTTGGGAATCTAATAGCTGGCTGCTCATCTCATCTCCGCTGTTAATGAAAGGCTCCTGGTGATATCTATGCTTGTGTGGCTGATTGTGGATGGATTACTGGGCATTCATACGTCGTCTATGGACCTCTCTTGAACGGGGCCACAACGTTAATGTTCGAATCCACCCCAGTCTATCCCGACGAGGGACGTTACTGGGATATGGTCCAGAGACACAAAATCACACAATTCTATACTGCGCCGACTGCTATTCGTCTTTTGATGCGCTATGGCGAAGATGCTGTCAAGAAGTACGATCTTAGCAGCCTGAAAGTTTTGGGGACCGTTGGAGAACCAATCAACCCTGAAGCATGGAGATGGTATTACGAAGTCGTTGGAAATTCTGAGTGTACAATTGTTGATACGTATTGGCAAACTGAGACTGGGGGACACATCGTGACCAATATTCCAGGCATTACACCAATGAAACCTGGATCTTGTACTCTACCTTGTTATGGAATTGTAAGTATTGTCTCTCGCAGACACTGGAGACTCGATCAGTTATCTTGAATCCTCTGATATATTTCGTCTTATTAGGATGCCGTGGTATTGGATCCTACTGACGGGCATATCGTGGAACCTGATGCCGACGGAAAAGTGGAGGGAGTCATGGCCGTGCGGCAGCCATGGCCTGGAATGGCCAGAACTTGCTTGGGTGACCATGCAAGGTTCAAGACTATTTATCTCAAGCCCTATGAGGGGTATTACTTCACTGGTGATAGCGTCATGCGTGATGCAGAAGGTAACCATTTCATCATTGGTCGTGTTGACGATATTATCAATGTCAGTGGACATCGAATTGGTACGGCTGAAGTTGAGAGCGCTTTAGTTGCACATCCAGCAGTCGCCCAAGCTGCTGTTGTCGGACGGCCCCACGATGTCAAAGGCCAATCCATTGCCGCTTTCTGTATGCTAAGGAAGGGCTATGAAGAGTCTTCGGACCTCCTTACTGAGTTGAAAATGAACGTTCGCCACGAAGTAGGAGCATTTTGCAGTCCTGATTTGATTGTTGTGTCTTCCAGCCTCCCAATGACTCGATCCGGAAAAATTATGCGGCGTGTCCTTCGAAAGATAGTGTGCGGCGAAACTGACAGTTTGGGAGACACGAGCACCCTAGCCGATCCCTCGATCGTAGATGTTCTAATCAACAAGGTTGGAAAGCACTAAACAATGTGAATTAATAAGTGCTATGGTTGGCAAATGACGGGGTTCTTATTTCGAAATGTGATCTGCAACACCGAAATGATAGCACCAAGTCAGATAGTACCCCAAGTCTAGTCTATTAAGTTAATTCATGAAGTCAAGTTTCCATGCCAGGCGGCGCAAAAATTCCATCTCTTTTCTTGCCAAGAGACATAACTTTATACCTTTCACCCATGTGCTCGGGCATTACAAGGTATTTCAAGGCCTCGGAGAGTGCGAGAGCCTGATCTTCAGTGGTCGATTCTTCTTCGATCTTATGAATCACCATATCACCTGCACCCATGCGCATCAAAAATTCGCCCTGTGTGACTGGTCCAAAGCCCTTTACGTTTCCATCCGCAATGCAGTTCTTCAGAGCAAAAAAGTCCACATCGGCAGTTACGTCGACCTGTCCAGGATGCGAGGTCAAGGGGACTTGTTTGTGATTCGAGAACGCCCTCAGTGTGTCGCCAGTACCCTCTTGTCCATAATCAATTATTAAGGCAACACCTTCGCTCTCGTCCAGGATCTTAGCCATGTCCTGGACGAGCATAATTCCCTCCGGACAAACTTCAACAACTGTGCCGAGAGGGAGGTTGAAATAGCTCTCGGAATCCAAGAACAATTCAACAGCTGGGGTAACGTTCGGTGCCATAACTTGACGCAACCGCGGCAGAAGCTCGCCTGATGATGATTTTTTATCTGCCGAAGACGCCACATCGATCAGTCTTTCTCTCCATCCCTCCTCTGTCATTTGGAAAACATGAACGGGAAGGGCATCAATGAACTCCTGTAAGACCATCATGACAGGAGATTCTTTGTCCCGCTTGAAGCTGAACGATGAAAAGTCATCGTGCCACTCGACTTTCATGGCGAACTTGGAAGAAGAATGGGCCGCATCTTCGACATTGCCATCCTGGTCGTACTCGTTTTCTGATTGGATATTTTCAAATTCAAAATCAATTAGATGGCCCAGGGTTTCTGTCAGAGATCGCTTCTGCTGCTGTCTCAACTCTCGGGAGGCTTCAATTAGGTGAACGGATATGATGGATTCTCCAAAATCAGACAATTTGGAAGAAGTAGCGAGTTGCAAAATGTCGGTAATGAGAGTTCCTCTACCCGGCCCCAACTCCACGATTTGCACACGAGCAGGTTTTCTCATCATTTGCCACTGGGTCATCAACCATACACAAATGCAATGACCAAAAACATGTGAGACTTCTGGAGCTGTAACGAAGTCTCCTTTTGGGCCGATTATGGTTGAGTTGTTCTTCGATGTCAATGTTGCGCCAACAGTTTCTTTGTTCTCAGACAGATCTTTTCCTTTCCAATCGTCGTCCCAGTCATCGTCCATAGCTTTCTCTAATGAACTAGGCGGATTTGTGTAGTATCCATAATCTGGATTCGTAAGACAATGCCGCATGTACTCTGCAGTTGTGATCTGCCCGGAAACTCCAATCCTTTGGAATAGAAAATCGGACAACGGAGTTGCTGGTTCATAACCCTTCCAATCTTGTGGAGCATATGGTAAATGTATTGAAGGGTCGAACATGGCTTCCTTTTCAAAGGATAGTTGATCGGGCTGGTCAAGTCTCAACGTGTTCTTGTCAGATTTCCAACTGTATTTACTAAGATCTCCCGAAAAATGAAGCTTTGTTGGAGTTCGACTTCCTGAAAACTCTGATGAGGGGACGAATTCTGAAGGATCGATGCTGGGACTTGCAATTGATTTCGGCGGAGCAGAAAGCATATCTTGGTGAGCAGCAATTCTAGCATGCTGCGAGTCCGCTGTGTTTTTCTGTTTCTGCTTTTGCATTGCCTGTTTCTTGTTCTTTTTGGAGGACGATGCCAATCGCCGACTCAAGGCAGTTGGCATCACTCGACCCAGTAGCATACTATTAGCCTTCCGGGCATTCCTCAGCAACATTTCAGTGGGTTTCATCAACATTCTTCGGTGTTTTCTGGTAGTACTTCGGTCCTCCACACAACTCGTCTCTGTATGGCAGTGAGCTGCAAGGCAAACACAATGAAAGCACCCTGCAGTTCTTGTGTTTGGGCCACTAGAGCTTGTTTAGTTTCGTAATAAGATGATTGGGAATCGACTTAGTGGACTCAGGATTCCTATTGGCTCCCCCACATCAAGTGACAGATTTCTCCTGCATGAATCTAAGCAGGTAACTCGAGATATGATTGTTGAGCTTGACGAATGCCCCAGATTCCGTTGCACTGTTCAGGGCTTTGGCAATGTTGTAGGCTTCTCGACTCCTACACCACAGCCCATTCCATGCGACAACGATGCTCTCGAGCTGCAGGGTTCTTGAAAAATGCAGATGGTGAATATTGTGCAGCATATAATTGCCCGATTTATTTTTACAGTTAAGTTGCTCTACTTGCCACTGAATGTTGCAATCTTGTAGCACTCTGGATACCCTTCCGGCCCGATCGGGACAGTTCCATTTCCGGTTCGACCAAAGTAGCCTTGCTTACAATGAGCCAAATAGCTTGCACTTGAAACGCTGTCCATGCCAGGCAGCGATACCATATCGCCCATCCATCGCCATACGTTTTTGTACTCCCATAGATAGCTCTTGTTCAACTTGAAGCGATTGTAGTACACTGGATCGTGGCGAAATAGTGGTGGCAGCAGACGTAGATCAGCTTCGGTTGGCTTATCACCTACCAAAAATTTCTTGGTACCCAATAGAGAGTCTAGCGATGCCAAGGCTTCGAAATAGTTCTTGTAGGCAGTTTCATACACATCTTGATTCGACGAGAAACCTGCTTTGTACGATCCATTCGCAATATGCTTGTAGATCCAATCATTAAGGCCATCAATTTCTTCGGTCTTGTCGGATGGGTACAATTCAATATCAGTTGTTTGGAATTCTTTCATGGCTGTTCCCAGCATGCGTACAATTTCAGCGCTTTCATTGTTCACAACTGTTTTGGTTTCCTTATCAAACAAAATTGGGACAGATTTCTGATCATCAATTCCTGCTGACTCATATACTTCCTTGACGTATGTTTTGCCAAGGACACTATCTACTGTACACTCCGGGAATCGCATGTGTCTTCCATTAAGACATACCTGTCCCTCAGGGCAGAATTTCCAAAGATTCGCACCCCTCGGTTCGTCCTCGTTGCTTCGATTTGGATACAAGACATCCACTGTGACAACATCTTCCAAGCCTAGCATGGCCCTAGCAAGAAGGACTCTATGACACCATGGGCAGTTGTAGGCTACATACAAATGATAACGTCCTTTCGCCGGAGGGTAACGTGCGCCTTCTTCACTTGAGATCCAGTTTCGAGCAGAAGATACTCCACGGACGAATTCGCCCTTAGCCCGACGTTCGGCAGCATTTGTCTGATCATCGGTGGTGACACCTGCAGCACCTGACACGCTAGCATTCGTCGACATTCTTGAATGATGCTATTCTTTTTGGGTTCGTTTTGTCGGGAACTCCCATTGTCAACTCTCTATGTGACGTTTGTTATAAAAGAGAGCAACCCGTGAAATGGTGTATTCTAAATAGAGAGGCTCACTACAGTCGCAGTCGTGTCACACGCGACATCAGTACCAATACAGATGAAAAAAACCATGGAATCAGCAGAGGGATGCCAGGAACAAGTATGATGCGTTCTTGAAAGCCTTCATAGATGGACACTTGAAGAGATTGAAGAAATTCATAGAGAACTGAGTATTTGCTTGCCCAAATAATGATGGCGATTATTTTGATTGCAGCTGTGATGTTGCTGATGCAAACGATGGCGGTGGAAGCCTCCCATAGTTCTGCGATGATGAGGCCAGAAATGCATCAACGTGAAGACGGCGAAGCTCAAAGCAACTTGCTTCTCGTTGGAAACTCGTATACTTCAAGCAACGGTTTGATGTTTACACTTGAAAGTATGCTGCGACATGGACGCAGTCCAACTGCTTTTGTTGCCAGTAGTACACTAGACGGGGCTCATTTGTCGGCTTTTTCCAATCCTATTGATGGCTTTTTGGGCTTGCTGAGGAACCGAAGCTGGAACTGGGTGGTGTTGCAGGAACAAAGTGAAGTCCCTGGCTTGTATTATACTGAGTATGCTTCTGAGTGGTTCACTTCCGTCGAAGCGCTACTTAACCTGACCCACGCAATATACGACGCCGGTTCCCAACCGATACTGTTTCAAACATGGGGACGGTTGCACCACGATGATAATCCAACAGAAACCATTCACATGCTCTACAATAGCTACGATCATCATCAATCCAGGATTGTGGAAGGATACAACAAATATCAAAAGATGCTTGCCAAAGTAGGTCGACCAGCTCTAATCGCCCCTGTTGGGCTGGCGTTCAAAGCCATCCACGATTCCATGATAGAACAAGGCAGAGATCCTGAGGACTCTGACGGTGAGTTTGCTCTCCTCTACGACGAGGATGGGTCTCACCCCAGCGCAAGAGGGAGCTATTTGGCCGCCTGTGTTATCATTGGGACAATTACCGGCGACGATGTGACTCAATACACCTGGGAAGCCCCTGCTCTATCAGAAGGCACACGGGAACGGCTTAGACGTGTTGCAGCGACCACTGTTTCCAATTTTTGCCAAAACTGCACCGACAGAGCGTACAAAGAATACATACCAAAGGATCATCAATCATCATCAAATTCCTCTTCTCTTCTTCGTTACATATTTTTGTTCTCTGCACTGGCTGCTGCTGTTGGTCTTGCATGGAAAAACCAACATCATTTCCGCCATGCTCTGACTCCGCTGATTCGAAGGAACGATTTTGTGGGCCAGGACGACTTTGGATACGCCCCACTTTCCTTGGCAGACGACGCTGCAATGGTCACGGAGTTGACGTCAAGTCGAGATGGGTTTCGCACTGGTTAGGTTGAATCACGTTTTCAGCTGTCAGCTCCCAAGAAGACTCCCAAGATCCGAACAAGCACACAAATCAAGGTTTTTTTTTTCATATATATAGAGTTTGAGGATTTCATGGTCTTTAGAATCTTGGATTCTGCTGTTGCCTCTCACTGATTTAGTGTGCTTTCATGGCCACTATATTCTTTTGACTGGTCAGGAATAGATACGAATAAAAAAGTACATTTTGAGATATTGTGACCAGTACTCGCAGAAGTAATGCCATGGCATCATTTCGTTCTTAAATTAGTGCCAAACTGTGCGTATTACATTAGCTGCACCATTTGTTTAGCTTTTTTTCCTATCGTAGATATCACCAGCCTCTTTAATTATTGGTGTTTCTTCAGTTCCAAATCAATCTTCTTTCTGACTTGCCCGAGGTCCAGACTAACCATTGCCCACCATGCTGCGGCAAGCAAGCACAAAAAGAGAACAGGAGGCAGCCCAAAGATAATCGGATCTGCACCCATTGCATTTAGCCCCATCCATAGCAGCGCTTTGCTAACAACAGAAACACAGAATGAGGCACTTCCCGCCCCCCATCTGTTTGCCAACGTGTCCACAATCGGTTTTGCTTCATACCGGGCCTCGTTCGAAAGCCCCCGCCAGAGACTCTCTCGTACTGGTTTGGCGATGGCAAGATTGACAACTCGAGTGCATTCGTCCAGCATCAAAAACAACATGAGGTTCGGTGCTTGACCGTTCGATACCCTGTGCCACCATGCCAGAGCAACCACCCCTAGTAATCGAATGACTGGCATAACTGAGAGACTGCCCTGGGCTCCAAGACGATGCGCAATAACAGCACCAATTCCACTTGCTTGCATTGCAAAAACGGCCATAGAGCTCGCAATGTTGATATTGGCCAAGAAAGCAGTATCTGCGCTTACGCTTGTGCTTGACTTCCGATTTGCAACCAGCTCAGCACGTTCAAAACTCAACAGAGTACTTGTACTCGCAAAGAGGGCATTGTAGGTGAAAATTGCCATTAAAAGCCGAGATTTGAGAATTGTGGTAATCCCCCGTAAAAGTCGTTGTGTAAAAGTATCCATGTTAACGCTCGGGTCGTCACAGGGTAAAGCGTTGGGCGCAATGTTCGTGTTGTCAGCTTTATCCAGGTCGCTCAATGACTTCGTGGAAGAAGAATTTGACATGGAATCTTTTGATGATTCTCGTTTCATCAAGCTATTTCCAGAGGCAACTCTTTTCATGCTTCCGAGAGATGCCGAACGCTTCATACTTGGGTCCAAGCTAGTAAGATCTTGAGTGGATTGTTTAAAAATTTGTTGCTCTTCCCAATGCTTCTGCATTATTCTTCCTAGTTCAATTGATAACTGTGCAGAAACCTCCAATAGAAAGGCCGAAACGATCAGTAATCCAGAAACCCCTAAAACACTTGCCATGGAGGATGCAAGCACGCTACATCATGAGAAGAATTGTTAGCCGATCTTTCTACTCATTGTTGTCTTGTTTCGAACGAAAAACATACCTTCCCCAAATTCCACCTAGAGTACCTCCAAATCCCACCATGGCGAGTCTTTGCAATCGCGTCTTGGTTACTTTGGGCTTGTGCCCAAGCTTTTTTTCCTGTCCTTTTCTTGCTACATCTTCGTATTCCATAGCTTCAGTGGTCACTCCCCATACCAAGGATATAGAGTGCAATTTCATCAAGTGAACGACCAAGAAGAAGGCAATATACATGATTTTCCCCAACTTCGAAATTAAGAATGGGATCCACTCCCATGCCAAGGCTCGCAAGGATCCTTCCGCTGCTTCTGCGTGTTCCGAAGATGTAATCCAGCCATAGAACGGCAGCCACGATAACTTTCCTTCTCGAACCAGATCTACGACACGGAAACCGACCGCATAGCTCAAAACAGAAAGTGCAAAAAATCGATAAAAGAGAGCCAGGCTAGTTCCCTGTGTCTCTCCTCGTGTCAATCCCATTTTCTTCCATACCTTCCTCCTCGATGGATCCGGAGCCTCAAACAGCCATCCTATGGGAACACTACTCAAAAAAGCCAAAACACTGGACGCCAATGTCAATTTGGGGATATTCTTGACGCCGACCTGAAGGGCCACGGCATCACGCATGGGCGATAAGACGTAGTTGGCGCAGGTCACATTGTGTAAAGCCCAAAAGCCCATCCATGTGGCTACGGCAAAGTCTTCCTCTTGAAAGACTTTTCGTGACAACCAGTATAACACTTTCGTAGTTTTATAGCATGGCGTGAAGTAGGGATTTTTCCGTTTGTCGTCTGCCGCACCTTCATCAGAATCATGGTCTTCCTGTATTTGACCCAGCGGATGATACTGATGACCCGTCGGGCAATGTAGTGGTATCGGCTCGGGAGACTTGTGAAAATTGTCTGGAAAGTCAGCAGCAGATGGCCTGATTTCGCTGGGAATCAGGGGAGTTTTCAAGGCCGCCGCAGCAAGTGTGTTGTTGTTGTTGTTGTTGTTGGCAGACTTCTGACGAAAGGTATTGCCGCTAAAGAGTGGGTTATCGGGGGTTATGGGTCCCGAAGACGACGAGTTTGATCCAATATCATCAACAAAGACACCTCCAGTGTCATCTTCTTCCATGGGTCCGAGCGTTGATTCGTGCATAGTCATTGTTGTTGACTAAAATGCTTTCCCAAAAGAGAAATAGATTTATCCCAAAAGACGTAGTTTCTATATTTGTCGCCTCTCCTCCTTTATCACAAGCCTTTCCTATCAGTTGAATAGGTGAGATCGACTGCGTTCTACTGGTGAGATTTCTTTTGTGTGGATGAACTCTTCGTCTACAAGAGAGAGAAGGATAAACGAAAAGATATCTGTTTTCATTGGTCTGATCGAGAGGTGCTGCTCCGATTTGTTCTTCAAGAATCGACAAAACGTCCGCTTCTGGCTAGAAATTTTGCCTCGCATACGTAAGACTTCGTATAATTGTCGCGCATACTCACGGGCAACTTTCAAGAGGATGAGAAACAATCGAATGAAGGACAGACTTCACTTTTTCTATTTTGTTGAGTTGTCAAGAGTTAGTAGTTAAAAAAGGAAGAAAAAGGAAGAAAACTAGCATTTGTGTTCAATGAAATGTTTAACTCTGGGTCGTTTCACTATGGCTCGAAAAGAAAAGGAATCGTTTCACTTCGTTCAATTATGCTTCATCAATGGGCTATCCTTACAAGTCAAAGGACATCTTCTGGTAAGAGTGCATCCGCCTAGTTGATAGCTGCGGTCTCGGTAGTCTCCTCTTTAAGGGGGAGGGCTTCCTGTTTGTTGATTTCTTGTCACCAACAAGCGACAATAGGGAGGGAACCTCCACTGGTGCTGGTGCTGGAGCAGGAGCTGGCGCAGCCTTTCTGGGCAAGTCTTCCGGCCAAAACAGGAAAGACACAACAGAAGCCAATAGAACGATGCCTTTCGGCGTTTTAGGAGAGTTCATGTTCTTTCCCATGGATAGTATACTTGATAGGAACTCAGCAACCTTTCTAATTTCAGGACGACTATCCTTCTTGACAAGCGATGAGCTCATAGTTCTGTTTCCTGCGGAATCACCAAGGACACGCGTAGAATCGCCAAAGCTGGTTTTCGTCCCCTTTCTATTGAACGCAGAAACCGCAGATGACATCTTCTTACCGACCTTGGTCATCTTTCGAAAGCTGTGCGAATATTTAGAAGCATTGAGAGATTTGGTCTCTTCGGCTTCATCGTTAAGCAGTTCAAGGTGAATTACACGCGGAGGCAAGTTCCCCTCTTGCTTCTCATCAAAAGCCACCGCGGTCGTGCTTTTCTTATCTACGATATCGTGTTTCTTCATTTCCGTCAAGTCTTGTTTTTTCGCGACCTTTGCTTGAGATTGATTCTCGCTAGCTGGTTTCATTGGTTTAACAACCCTCTCTCTCTTCTCTTGCTTCTTTGGTTCAGTGCTGGCCGAATCTGACTTCACGCTCGCTGGTTTCGCTATGTTGACAACCCTCTCGGTGTTCTCTTGCTTCTTCGGTTCAGTGCTGTCCGAATCTGACTTCTGCTTGGAGCTGTCCACAGAACCTGTTTCCTTGGACTTGTCTTCCTCGATTGTTGGCATTACCTTTTTGGAATCATCTTTCTTAGGCTCTTCAGTCTTATGTGCCTTGGCGCTCCCTTGTTGCTTACTCCTGGTCTTGCTGCTTCCCGGATTGAGGGTTTGAAAGATGCTCTTCTCGCGCAATAGCTTAACAGGATCGGGCATTTGCTCTTTTTGCGTTGGTTTATTGGGGACTGCCTCATCAATGTTTGTCTTCTTGTCCCCACACAAAGCAATTTCGACAAGGTCAAAGACAAACTCCAAAGCATCGTCATTGCGCTCCAATACTGGTTTTCTGCTTTCTTCCTTGTTAGCATAGGCGTCAGGATTGCAACTTACTGTAACGTTTCCACACTTTGCTTGGTGCGGGTTTTGCTCCTTCACTCGTTCTAGGAGCATGCGATTTCTTTCTTTCAGGGTTTCGGCCATTGTCACTTGAGTGGTTTCGATATCAGCTTTCACTTCCTCAGCTGTGAAGGGGGTGCAGTTCTTTTCACTACTGCCAGCACATAATGGAAGGTCCCGCGCGTTGGTGTCCACCCCCTCTCGTGTGTCGGATTCGGTGGAAGTCTTCTCGTTGAATTCCCCCCGGCCCTCTTCTTGTGATGTAGCTGGGGCAGATTGTGCCTCGGAATTTGCCGGTGCGAGCTTGCTAACAACATTGGACACAAGAGCGTTCCAACTGAACTCCTCCATAGTGCTTTGATTTACCATAATGAAGGTAGAGTTAGATTTGCTTTCGAAAGTAATTAATCATCAGAAATGGGATAGTTCGGCTGTTCGTTTCGACAACACAACGGTTCAATCCAAGGTTGGCCGATAGTTTACATGTGCTTCCACTCTCTCCATTTTATAGTACTTAGCCCAGCTCAACCGAAATAGTAGAAACACTTAGGATTGAGATCATCGCCAAGTTTCCGTTTGACGTTTCAACGCTGGTGTTTTGGCGAAGTCGACTGGCGCGCATGTGTCTGTCCATGTGCGTTGAAGTCGTGAGCAGTCGTTTGAGTCAAATCGAATGATCAGAAAGCTGGCCAGATGGGGAAAAACCCGTTCAGGGATAGGACATCATGCTCCGAAATGAAAGGGTACAAGATAAGAGGTCTAAGCAGAAGAATTTCTATCAAGCCATGACAATTGTATGGTCGAACCAGACTATTTGGCATCGACTTTTCAATCCTCTTGTCTAGTCGTAGAAAGACTTCCAATTCTAACAGCCAGGTTCAAGTCTTGCAGAAGCAACAAAACTAGTAGGATACAATCCACTGGAATCGACAATACTGGAACCGAAACCGGAACCAGGTGTGGATCCTGAAGCCTAATTATGTCGTATTGGAATAATAAACCAGGTCGTGCCAGAGTATGTCACGTCACAAATCACGCTATGACTTCTACAAAATATATAATGGCTGCTTTTTATTTAGTATCGCTACAAGTCCCACTATAAAGTAGCACTGTAAGTCCCAGCAACGAGGAGCCAGGCCGAGGTACGGTCTAGCAAACGAGAAGATTCCAAGCTTGAGATGCAAGTTTAATTTCGAGCGAACTGTTCGTCGATGGTTGCATCGGGATCCAATCGCTTCCGTTCAGCTTCCATGGGTATGGTGTAACCTTCAAAAATATGCATCAAATGGGCTTTCTGCTTGTGCTGCAGCATCGTTGTCTCCAAGGTCATGTATCCCTGTTCTACCAACATCTCAATCACCCTTGGATCCTTAATGGTCTCGTGCTTATAGAATTGATGTCGAACAGCAGATCGCGCCTCTTCTACAGGAATCTCTACATCATAGAGCATTAAGATTCGAGGGAGCTCTCTTATTTAGTTAGAAATCAAGTAAGCAGGCCGTGAGGTGAAGATGCACGCCGGTTGCCCAATTTCATTGTTTTGACTTACCGCACAATTCTCTTGTAAAGCATGGATGGTCGCTGCATCAACCCCATGCTTCTGGCATGTTTTGAAAGCTGTAGGGAGGCCATGGTGGAATAGATGCGACAGCTAAGATTGTAAAGGAGTTGTAGCAGCACTTCTTGTTGCCGTGTCCATGTTGCTGGCTGCTTGGATTGCTTGCGTGTGTTCTGGTGATGGGTGCGCATAGAAAGCGCGAGACCTTGTGACGTCTATTAATAAAAAGAAGTTGTGTGTACGCTTGTCCTCTCTCTGGCTGGCTTCAGACATCGGTGAAGAATGACTGTTTGAGATGACTTTTCCGTTATTAGTGTGTGAGCCTGTCCTCACCCGTATCAGCAGTACTACATCTCTGTAGGAAGTCGTGATGACCTTGATGGTGTTTTCCCTTTTCCGGCCCCAACACTCGCGGATCTTTCATGAAAGGTCACTGATGGTCACAACCACAACCTCAGCAAAAGCTGTCGAAAACCCAAATTCAACCCCACGCAGCAAAGTTGAGAACACACATCACGTAGTCCGACCAAGATGGGTGAAGGTGGAGGAGGAACTTCCAACAACGTCTACATTCGCTCCGACGAATTTGCTTGGATTCCTGCACGTCTGGTTTCTCAAGATGCCGAAACCGCCAAAGTGGCAATCCCCCAGTATGAAGCGGAAGAGTTTATCATGAGTGACGGTGGGAAGGCTGCTGTTGGCTTTAAGTCTGCCGTTGTCAAACTTAAAGACTATCCCAATATGACGCTCCCATTGCAGAACACTGGCAGCGATGGAACTTTGAAGGAAGTTGATGATATGGTGGACCTCCCATATTTGCATGAGGTGAGTCAAGGTCGCATATAGAGGGGACAAAAGGAGAAGCCATCCCAGAAGATAGGGGATCAGCTCTTATCATTATCTATTGCTTTTCTAACACATATTTGTTATTTGTACCATCCACTAGGCTGCCATTTTGTACAACCTGAAAGCGCGCCACATCAAGGCGATGCCATACTCCAGAGTCTCTGATATTGTTATTGCTGTCAACCCCTACCAATGGTTGACTGATTTGTATCAAGAGAAAGTTCGCATGTTCTATGCAAAGAAACTCGTCTGGGAGAAATCTGAACGAGACCCCAGAATTGGATTGCCTCCCCACATTTACGAAGTATCTTCGCTCTGTTACAAGGGGCTTGCCATGGAGAAACAAAATCAGTCGATTCTCGTTTCGGGAGAATCCGGTGCCGGAAAAACTGAAACTGTCAAGATTTGCATGAATCACATTGCTACTGTACAACAGGATCCAAACAAGAAGAGCCAATCGGAATCGTTGGTTGTGAAGCGCATCCTCGACTCCAATCCTCTTCTAGAGGCTTTTGGGAATGCAAAGACAAGAAGGAACGACAACTCGTCTCGTTTCGGTAAATATATCATGCTTCAATTTAATCACGTGAAATCACCCGCAGGAGCACCTCCGCGAGCTGAAATGGCTGGATCTATATCCGAAGTCTACCTTTTGGAAAAATCTCGGGTTGTTTACCATGAAGATATCGAGCGTACCTACCATATCTTCTATCAACTGCTCGCATCTCCAGATTCCATAAAAGCTGAGATTTGGTCGGGTCTCAAAGGTACCACGGAAGAATCCTTCCGTTACGTGGGGAAAGGCCCTGAGGTCCACGTTGACGGCAAGACTGATGCCCAATGGTTCCCAGAGGTTGTTGAGGCTTTGGAGCTTGTTGGAATCAAGGGTGAATCTTACAAGACTCTCTTCCGTGCCATTGCTGCTTGTCTTCAACTGGGAAACTTGACGTTCGCTGCTGACCCTTCGGACGAAGAAAGAACAGTCTGTACATCGAAGAAAGAGTTTGCTGACCTTGTAGAGCTGGTTGGCTGTGACTCAAAGATCATGGAGTTGGCGTTTACAGAACGCACCATCAAAACGCGGGGTGAGGAATACAAGGTACCTCTCAAGTTTGATGTTGCTAAAGAATCGGCTGATGCATTTGCGAAGGAGATTTATGCCAAGGTTTTCTTGTGGCTTGTCCGGGCTATCAACGATGCTACTTGTGCGGAAAACAACTATCCTGGTGGTGCTTCTATCAATTATGGTTTGATTGGTCTTTTGGATATTTTTGGCTTCGAATCATTCCCTGTTAACGGCTTTGAACAGCTCTGTATCAACTATTGCAATGAAAAACTTCAGCAGAAATTTACGAAGGATATCTTCCAGTCTGTGCAGGAAGAGTACAAAGCAGAAGGCCTGAACCTGGCTGACATCAAATATGATGACAATTCTGATGTTTTAGGTCTCATTGAAGGTAAACTTGGTATCATCAAGCAGCTCAATGAAGAATGTGTCCGTCCCAAGGGAAACGATCAAGCATTTGTCAGCAAAGCACTCCGGAGTAACAAGGCCATTCCGTGTTTGATCCAGAAGAGAACCTTTGGTCCAACCGAGTTCGGAATCCATCACTACGCTGGACCTGTTATTTATCGTGCTCAGGATTTCGTGATCCGAAATAGTGATACACTGCCAACAGATTTGCAGCTTGCGGCAAAGGCCTGCAAGAACGAGATTTTGTCCAAGCATTTGGACAATAACAAGTCGACAAACCAGGAGGCCGCGAAGCAGCCAGATGCGGCTTCATCCCGAGCCCCACGTCGTGCCAAGAGTAATCTTGTTGCGGACACTGTGATGACCCAATTCAAGAACCAGCTAACGTCATTGATGACAGGGCTCGAAGTAACCAAATCCAGATACATCCGTTGTGTCAAGCCAAACACAGTCAAACGAAAGCTTGTCATGCAACACGTTACAACACTGGAGCAGCTCAGATGTGCTGGTGTAGTTGCTGCTGTCACCATCTCCCGTTCCGCATACCCCTCCAAGTTGGACCACGCTGAGGTCAAGGATCGTTATCACATGCTTAACGAAAACAAGAAGAAGGGCGGATACGCTGATGTCAAGGAAGAAGTCGAAGATTTGTGTGAGAAGTTATTGAAGAAATTCGAAACACAGAGGAAGGATGGCAGTACCATGAAAGGATTTGCTATGGGTAGGACTCGAACCTATTTCAAAGCTGGCTGTCTTGAGGCCTTGGAAGCAATGCGTGCGTTGATTTGGGATAAATGGGCGGTCAAGATCCAAAAAATAGTTCGTACTTTCCTCGTCAAACGCATGATCATGCGTCAGAAGTACGAGAAATTTGCATCTGCTGTTCTACCGATCCAATGCTTGTTCCGTGCAGCCCTTGGAAAGCGAAGAGTTGCCACTCAGAAGAAGGATAAGAAGAAGTTGAAGCGTTTGGGCAAGAAATCGAAGAAGGCTGCTATCCGTATCCAAGCTCTTGTTCGTGGATCTCTCCAGAGACCAAGATACCGTGCAGCGTTGTTGAAGAAGAAGGAAGAAGAAGACTTGGCAAATCAATTGAACAAGATGAAGAATAAACTTCAGGAAGCAGAAGATCAGCGCAAACGAGAACTCGAGGATGCTAAGTTCCAATTTGAACAAGAGATGGAAGAGTACAAAGAGAAGCTGGAAGATCAGCTTCGTGCGGAAAGTTCGGGGGCGAATCAGTCCGCTCAACAACAAACGCTCATCGACGAGAGTGGTAAGATCATTGAGTATTTGCGAAAGGAGAACATGAAATTACGACAACAATGTGAGAGCATGAAGAGAGATTACAAGTCACTGAAGGAGAACAACTCTCGTCTAATGGAAGCGAATGCCTCGGCCAGCAACTCTTTCAACCAGTTGAACGATCATGCAAAGGGATTGAATGCGACAAACGCCCGCTTGATCAAGAATGTCGATACATACAAGAAGCAGCTAATAAAGATGAAGGAAGATTTGAAGAATCGGCAAGCCTTCTATCTTGCGGAGGCTCATGCCCGAGTTGCTTATCAGAAGACTTTGGCCCGAATTGTAGCACAAGTGCAGGACAAATCACGCGATGCTCAGTTGGTCGAGGATGTTGTCATTTGGGCCTTGGAGTGTGAGGCGGAAGCCAAGAGCGAACGTGCTGCTCTGGAAAATGCAGGACAAAAGGCCCCCCCTGGTGCGATTGGATCAGCAGCCCCAGCCAGATCCGCTCACAAGCCTACTGATTCTGATAGTGACTCAGACTCGGATTAGATCAATCGGCAATTGTGACGGGACGATTGGGTCTCCGGATCATCCAGCATTTATTATCACAGGACAATAACAAAGTAATTGAAATAATATGTGTTTGAAGGACAAGTTTCATATACGTAACTGGATGGAGACAGGTTTTTTTTACTTCGTTTGTCCGTCCATCAGGGGAAATGAACTCCACACGTTCGCACAGGTAGTATTGGAGTCTCGCGTTTGAAATATCCAGTTTTGATGGGACACACAAGCTGCATTCAAGGAAAATACGAGAAGGAATTGAAACGAGGTATTAGTGTGAATCCACGATGGTTTCGCTTTGTCTCTCGAAGGTCAAGGGATCCGTCACAGTTTTTCTGTTAGTTGGCTTTGCAAATGGTTTCATGGGCATTGTTCGGGAGTTGTCACCGATTAAGAGGAGCACCAGGTCAACGGAAGACAGGTCAAGACTCTGGGCCGTCACTTCGCTACTACCACCTGCTATTTCTATTGAAGGCCTAAGCTGCACGC
>JAAMXS010000687.1:0-13233 GCA_019693525.1 Cylindrotheca fusiformis | reverse complement strand
CACGCCCCTTTTTATCAACAGTGGTTTCGGACTTAAACAGATTTTCATTCGATTGGTCTTGCGTTGAATCCTACGGAAAAGCCCTTTGTGTACCATGTACCTGTAGAAAGGTACGTTATGTACCCAAAATGGTTATATATGTAGATTTTTTTCCATTCTCGCATGCGCGAAAAAGCATGCGAGAATGCGAGAAGCGCACCTGTGCTAAGAACGGGCCCTGAAGATTAGGAATATTTTTAGCCATTAATATTGGCATCCAAATTGGCAGCCTACTAGAGCATGCTGCATCAATAGCCTCATATTATCTGGCTGGAAGTTCCCTCCATGTTTTGTCTATTTCCAATTCTAGCGTTTTTCCTAGCGATCCATGTGAAACCATTTCTCAAAAGGAGTGAGCTGCTGTTCAGCAGAGTTCAAGCGTCGAAAAATGGAGTTGTCTGGGTCGATGTCGAAAACGTTAGAGGAGAGTTCGGCTTTAGCTTGAGTCATGAAGCACTAATCAACATGTGTGAGCGATGGACACACTATCGTCAACTAGGGGGGAAGGTCATTCTTGTTGTTGATCACGGCTCCTTGAAATGTGGTTTTTACCTTGAAGACAAATGTTTCGCCATCGTTTTTGCCGGGCCTTCCGAAAAGGCGGACGACATCATTGCGAACGGAGTTGGGCTTTATGGAGAATCGATAGTGATAACTGCAGATACGGAGCTCCAATCACGCTGTCGGCGATCTTCGAAATCTGGAATAAACATTATGGATCCTGCGAAGTACATCGACGACATGGAAACTGTATCAGCTTGGTGTCCAAGCGACGACGGGCTTGACATTAGCGATCGTATCCCACTTTCTCTCGGAGAACAAATCACGCTGGGCAAACTCGATGATGAAATACGTCTTCGTGGACAGTTATTGGATGTAGAAATTCAGGTGGGGAAGAAGAGGAAAGCGACAAACAAGAAGAGGAAAAAGCTACAAACAAGAATCGATAGGCTACGCGAGTTGCTCTCCTTGAAAGGTTTGTCAGTCATAGATAGATTGACATCCGTTGATTATCGTTTTCTTCAGACTGAGCCATCCTTCAACTCTACTGAACAAGATTTATTGCTCTCTCGCTGGCAAGAGCTCCGCCATGGCTCTAATAGAAGAGAACAGACCGGGGATAGGATAGTCTATGCGGAGCAACTTCGAAGACATATACAACAATCTGAGTCTGTGAAGATTGAGACTGATAGCTGCGATCCCTCCCCGGCAATCTCCTTCATGAAATATATCAATCGACACGACTTCCATGTTCCCACGATGGCAGACAGAACAATTGATACTGCATTTCCACCCACTCCTTCTATACCAGTTAACTCATATTCGCCTGGCCGTTCAACATACGAGCTCTTATCTCAGGCAAATTACACAAGGCTCAGTGCGATCAAAATCGTTGTGGTATCAGATACTCATGGCTTTGAAAATCAGTTGACTGACTCAAACAATGGCACATGCAACTTACCGAGTGGTGATGTTTTGGTCCACCTCGGGGACTTTGCTTTGGAAGGGTCCCACAAAACTGAAAGAAGGGGCTTGCGGCAATTCGACCTTTGGCTTGCGAGACAACCACACAAGTATAAAATTGTAGTTCGTGGTAACCATGACCCATTACAGTGTACGTTCCCTGAATCTGGAGCTTGGTACATCAACAAAACATCTACGACAAAAATTGGTCCTCTCAGGGTGGCGATGATACCATATGGGTCGGCAAGGAATGTCATGTCTGGTGGAAAGCTCCCTTCGGAATGTGATATTCTTTTGTCGCATGTACCTCCACATAAGATACTTGACAAAACACATGACAAGAAGAACGCAGGCAGCGCATTTTTGTCGAAAGTGGTCCGCTCCATGAAGGACAATGCACCAAAGGTTTGGCTTTGTGGTCATATCCATGAAGGTAGAGGTATGAAGAAACACAGATTTGGAAGCGTTGAGACAACAGTTGTGAATGCAGCGAATGCAAATTCTGGAAGGGCAACTCAACTTGCTCATGGTCCAGTGATTGTTAGGATAGAGACGGACACGAAAGCAGTCAGCGTCTCGGGAGTCAAAGAAAGGACAGTTGGTCATATTCAGGCAAGCACCGGTGTTTTCACTAAGTCAGATGGGCGAAGAAATGAGCTTCTTCTTGCTGTAGACTTGGGTCTCAAGTCCGGCGTTTCTTTGTATAGCAGCGACGGCAAATTGGTCCGATACGAACAGTTTCTGTTCCATCGAGAATCTTTGAAAACAGAGATTAAGAAAATCATAGAGCAATGGGAGCAGGACGTTGCGAATGACACAGCGTTCTTTTTGGTTCGAAGCATAGACAAGGAAAATCCGTGGAAGATAACACACTTGGCTATTGAAGGAGGAGACGTTGAGATTTTAAAAGCTTGGTCGGATGCTGCACCAGATCTTTGTATCACACGTATTTCACCAGGGGAATGGCGTTCTGAGTTGTTAATTTCGAAGGAAAACGCATCAGGCGCAGATTCTAAGGCAGCAGCCAGGCTCATTGCTAGGCAGATCGTGGCTGATCATGGATTAATGGAGCGACACAAGGGCAAGCTTAAGACTGATGTTGCAGAATCTGTTTTGATTGGTCTGTTTGTTTCCATGAAATTGGGATGGATAAAACGATCACCAGCCATTCGTCGCTACTCGAATGGTAATATAGTGGTGCCCAGATAGATTTCTAAGGATAATTTTTCGAGTAATCGCTACTGCACTGAAAAAGAACATTGGAAGTTCCAACTTAGAAAAGAGAGTCCCAACCGATACACTAAAATCGAAACAATCATTTGTGCAATAAACCATATACAGCTATGCCCAGAATTGTTGTATGACCAAATCGATGTTCAAGCGGCAGACGGGGCACTGGAAAAAGATCTACGTAAGATTGAAATTTGAATAAAGAGACTTTTCACCCTCTACTTACCTTGTCTCCTCGTGCTTTAAGTATCCGAGCACATATTAGACAACAAGCAACGTGGCCAGTTTCTCCATGCACGATTGTTGCGTTTCGTTCTTCAGCAAGACATATTAGGCATTTGTTGGCCCCTGAACGGTCCAAACCATGCCTAGAATTTCTGGACAGTGAATTGTTGCAACTGATTTCAGAAGAGACATTATTGCGGCTAGTTTCGGAAGAGACAGAATCTATTGAAGAAAGACCACCAGAGCTGCTGCTACGAGCTCCATCGGGTCGGAGCGGGGCCGTCGGCTGAATCCTCTGTTGAGCTTCCAAGTGGTAGAGACCAGGGTCGCCAGGGTCATATTGTCCGTCTATTCCAATCAATTCTACAACCAAATCATCATTGGGTGGAGGCCGATTGAGCCTAACACTAATCCACCCGCCATTGCCTGCCAACTGCAATCGTTCGATACACTTGTCCACTGGGTGCTCGGAGAACGCTCTCCCCACAATTGCTAGTACTTTGCCCATCGGAGCCACTCCTACTTGAGGACTAGAGAGCTCAACATCGTTCCGAATTACAGCACCGATGGCCAGCGTTACTCTGTATAGAGCTGGAACAGGGAAGGATAGGGGCTGAATTACAATCCCTCTCTGCCCAGATTGAGGATTTAGATACTCTGAACACCATCCGTCAATCCACCGCTGCTTGTGCTTCTTCGCATCGTCAGTCTTCGATTGAACCTGCAAACGCATCAGTCCTTGACTGTTCATCGTACGTCGGCTCACTCGCACAAGTGATCCGTAGGGTAACGTGTCGATGTGTCTAGTATTGAGTTCCAATCCCTCTCTTACAAAAGCTCCCGCAGGGCAAACAACACGCCACACCCAAACATGTGGATCGATGTATAGATTTAGTAGTCCCGGTCCAAGTAGCCAGTATCCGTCTAAGCTAAGACAAACGTAGCCAGAGCGCCCCTCATAATCTATCTGGATAAGCTGTATCAGCGAACTTCGAGGTCTGGGATAGACAAACCGGTCTCCACTAAGTGCAGCTGGTGGAATTAATAGACGCTCAAAACCAACCGAACCAAGATGCACGATTTCGGTAGCCACAATTGTTGAACCTGGATTGATAGTCCCTATTGTGTTCTTGATAATCTCTCCAGACGGTGCTTTCGTTGGTATGTCACTAAGAACAGCAAGCAATCCACCTGACTGCCACCACATCTCTCCTTCTTCGTACATGTCCATCATAGCTTGACCTGTTTCAGCCCTGCCTTTTATCTGTAATACAGTTTCTCTCCACTCCATTCGTTGCTCCTTTTCCTTTTCTTGGCATTTTTCGACCCACTCTTCAATTGACCGCTTAAGTTTCCTTCTTCTCACAGCCGAAGGAGGTTGAAGTTGATCATCCGAAACAACATTCACTGATTGACCTATGTTTGGTTGCAGTTGCCGTGATGCTTGGAAGGAAGACATGGCAGGAGGAGGAGATGAAGTTGCAACTAGGCTGGGGGGTGCAGATGCCATGCTGCCGAAACTGGGGTTCACTTGAGTTGCTGCTAATGCGCCCAACATAGCGACGCCAGGCCCGGCCTGGTGTCCCGGTGCCGTGGTAGGTCCCCGTTGCTTGCTGTCAGTGTATTTGTGATCAGCGTATTTGTGATTATTCCCATGCCCATCATCGCCATTGCTTGAATTCACGTCAACAGCTCTTCTCTCTGAAACTTCTGTGTTCCGCGGAAGCTTTGGCAATCTGCGAGTCATGAAGTTGCGGAGCCCGTCTCCTGGACTTCCTTGCAAACAAACAAACGACCCCGGTATGATAATTTCTGCTTCATGAGCCATTCTTGACACACTCCTTTCTTTAATATGGTGAATTACGTGTCTGGGGCCATTTCAATTAAAAGCTTGCTGAGATGGAGATCGCAAGCCTTCCGTTGTCACACTCTTTATAAGCCACAAAAGACTGTGAAACAAGCGGGATTTGCCTGGGTGCCAAAAGGGGGCCCTTTAAGGGCCCCCTTTCGGCACCATCACGGTCGGTCATGGTATGCGTTGCCAAGTAATTCTGGGGTTATGCCACAAGGAACCTTTCATTCATCCCCCAATGTTTTTCAGTACTTTGCCACTTCTACGCCCTGTGGCAAGAATATCGCGTGGGTTTTGCAAATCTCGTTTTTATAGGTACAGCCAGTAGTAGTACAGACAGATGAAACTTCAAAATGGTGGATAGGAGACGAATAGTTCAACAGTGGCAGGCATCACACTGCAATATGTCCACAGCCTGGTATAGGCCAGGAGTTGTACCAAAGCTAGTTCAAGCTTGGGAGGTGGATAGCAAAAATCTGCGAGAATTTAGTGTTGAGATTTGGGAAACAACGTGCATTGTAAACAACTTCCGGCATGCAGAATGCCAGGTTTTGATCAATCCGGGGAATCCTTCCCTTTCGGGCGTATCGAAGTTTCCATATTTCCCTGTACGGGGCCCTGAGCCTAAGGTTCCTCCTAATAAGGATGCTCATCCAATAATGGGGCATGTGTCTCAATGGGGAGGTATGGAAGTCGGAAACGGAATGATGTTTGCGGCAAACGTTGTAGATGGACTTGTGCATCAGTTAGGTGGAACAGCATTGGCTAGAGAGTTGGAAGCAGAGATAGGAAAGAGAAGAAGACTAGACGAAGGCCAGTCTATCTGGACAAGTGGGGTCGGAGATTATGCATACATTATACATACCGTCCCCCCCTTTTTCAGTGAAATCGACACTGGTGATACAAATATGCTATTGCAAAAGTGCTATAAAAACTCCTTGCTGTTGGCCTTGTCGACCCTCATGATTGAAAAAGAGAAAGAGATCAGAGTTGCATGTCCTTTGCTAGGTGCAGGGTGCCGCGGTTTTCCACCTGATGAAGCTATTTTTCATTTTTTAACAGCAGTAGCAGATTGGAGCTGCACTCTGGAGGGCGACTCTGCTCAGGAGTCCGGTGGTCAAAAGATAAATAAAATGAGCTTGGTATTCGGAATTCCATCTGAAACAGTACGAAAGAGAATGATTCGAGCACTGGATGCGAAGTATGGACGTTGAAACTTGCACTGGTGCCAATGCATAGTCAATGAAATCTCATCGGCCGTTTGCGAGGTTCTTTGATTTCGCATTAGTTCGAAAGTAATAATCGAATTGTGAAAGGAGAAGGTTTGCTCCTCTTTCTCAAACGCTACTGCTATGTCCGCCTGTGCTCTTTCTGTTGGATGGGCCGTTGTTCGTTGCCAACTCCAAACTCGGCTGCGTACTTGCGGTTCTGCGACTTTCAAGGTTGCTGTATTTGAGTGGAATGGATCAACCGAACAATTTCGGTTGAGATTGCAGCCAATTCTAAGATGATTCTACAAGTCGGGCCATTCTTCTCAGTTTCTCTTAAGAATCCAGCAGCATACAGTACCAGATTAGTCATGCTTGGGTTTTAGAACAATGGATGTTTAGTCTCCCTGGACGTCGACAATGTAAACTTGATGATAGCTAGAGCAGGATGCCAATGTTTCGATTGCTTGCGTAGGTGACAGAGTCACTGAGTAAGAAGTACTGCAATGCTTCAGGTTGCATAGGTGACAGAGTCAATATTGCACAGCTTCAGGCATACGTCACAGCTTCAGGCTACCTTCTGTCATCTCGAAGCCGATGGAGTTGTGGCAATGGTATTTTTGGATTTCAAGTACTTGGGTAAGAAGCGACACTAGCGACTTCAATTCGAGCGATCTTTGATGCTTCTTTGCAGAACAGGTATAGTGTCCATGTTGTTGCAGTGGCTTTTTTGAAAACGTTGAAATGAGCAAGAGGGAGTAGTTGCGGACGGCTGCTTTGGTATCGTGCGTCTGCTTCTTGTATCCACCTCGGTGGTCGAATTAGTCGCCCGCATAAAACGGGATTTTGCGAATAACGGCGCCTTTTTATTTTGGTACTACACTACATTTAGGGGATCCCATATTATTTAGGGGTACCCGATTATCACCCCCTTATCATATTAGGAATTCCCTCCTCTCCATCATCAATCCCCCCTTGCAGACTCTCTTGGTGAGCGTGCTTGGCCGGGCAAAGCTCCTTCAGACTCATCATTTTCCAATGACAAGCTTCCCGAATCACTCTAACCAGGACAGATTGGTTGGCCCAGAAAAGGCTATCATTGTCTGCACAGCCCTCAATGGCCTGAGCTTTGAATTTTTGAAAGAACCAGAGGCAAGCTTGACCAAAATGATAAAAATTCTGGGGGCTCCACCCCCTGACCAGCTGGGGGCTTGCCCCCAGAAACCCATTTTTTCGTGCCCCCCACACCCCCTTTTCGCAATAACGGAAAAACCCGCAATGTGCGATTTCGGTTTGGCAGTGCAACAACTGCTACTGCAGTCCTTCATTACGCTACAATTCCAGTACTGTAGTTATGGTACTGTAGTTTGTCTACAATTGTAACGGTCTGTGGTAGAAAATATAGTAGCGTCGTCATGTGTCCGAAACGTGCCCTGATCGTTCTCTCGATCTTCGAAGACAAAATGATGATGTTGCATGGCACCCTATTGTGTGGGCGGCATGATCTTGTTCATTTCTTCGCAAACCTCATCGCATGGGCAAATCAAGTTCTCCTCCCACTGCAAACAAGAATAGAAAAAGAAACTATTCCACAATGACAGATAAAAATGAATCAAACGATGAGTCGTCAACGGATGAGAGCATCACTGACATTCAATCTGATTTGCAGGAAGTTGAAAATCGTTTGTCGGCATCTCATCGGGAAATGACCCGTGGTAGAGCAGCATTTGATTCAATCGGCAGTGCTCTTGTGAGGATTCGATCCAGAATACAGGCCATGTCGTCATCGAACAATAGATGTGCCGACCGTCCATCCCCCGCAGGCACAGCTGGTACTCGTCTTGCGACTTTGTCCGAGCGTCTCCAGACAGCAGAGCGAGCGCATTCCTCTAGAGTTCCTCTTGGCTTTCTCCGTAGGGAACTGTCTGCACCAGCGTCAAGTATGTCCAACAGTAACCCTTCCTCGGTCGGTAAAAGTCAATCGACATCCTCGCTTGAGCGGGCTGTTGGCGAGAAAGAGGAGCAAGAAGGAATTGAACGGCGCTCGTCTTCTCTTGTGGCGAGTCGAAAATATGCTGAATCCCAAGAGGAAATTGAGGCTGTCCTTTACGAAGGATTAGGGATCTTGAAACCAGATGTCGAAGATCAAAATCTTGATGAGGAGGTGGACCTGAACCGTAGTCGTGCAGCAGATGAGTTGCTGTCGACTGCAACGATGGAAAATTTGGACAACTCGCGAAACTTGGACATTCTGTTGGAGTCTCAGTCAGCTTCTTCATCTCGGTCTTCCACTACTATGTATACCTGGGGCGAGAGTATTCCAGCTTATAATCTGTTTGACAACACTGAAAGAAACGTTTCTGAGAAGCAGACCAATACTAGTGATCCTCAACTCATTCCTACAGATTCAAGACTTGGACGCTCGAACGTGGCTTCGGTAGCTGTTGCAGATAGCTATATCGTGTGCGCAACATCAACAGGAGAGCTGCTAGCCTGTGGGGATAATACGGAGGGGGCTGTTGATCCATCACAAAGAGAAATGAAGCTAGTACAACGACCTATGCACCTCGAAATTTTGGCTATGACTCAAATCACACAGGTCTCTGCCGGCATAGATCACGTTGCAGCCTTGACAGAGACACGGTCGGTTTTAACATGGGGCAACAACCAGGATGGGCAGTTGGGACAAACATCATCCAGCGTGGAAGATCGAAGGTTCCGAGCACCCGCTGCCATGAAGTTGTTCGGTAGACGAGTTGCAAGAATTGCTTGCGGACATAGATTTACCCTTGTTTTGACAACAGGAATGGAGCTTCTTGCATGTGGGCGGGAGGAAATCACAGGATATAGCACTCTTCGTGGACCACCGAGGTTGCCGAAAGAAATCGCAGCTTTGGAAGGGCTGCCTTTGGTGCAGATTGCAGCGGGAAATTCACATGCTGTAGTTGTCACTTCGAATGGGACAGCATATGCTTGGGGGACAAATCGGTCCTTTCAATGTGGAAGGAAATTTCCCCTGCTAGTTTCTGTACCGTTGCCAGTCGAGATCACTTCGCCAACTTCTCCGTCAATGCATTTGAACGGTGATGGGAATGCAGAGATTCCCTTTCCAAATTGGGGACGATGGAAGGGTAGTACTGCTTTATCTCAAGCTGAAGATGTTGCCGTTGTCAACGCTGCTTGTGGAGCAGATCATACAATTCTTTGCACTCGATCTGGCCAACTCTTTGTAGCCGGCTCCAATAATGCAGGGCAACTTGGGTTGGAAAGCAGAAATTTGATATCTTCTTCATCCTTGTTGAAGCACCCTAGAGATGGTGGAAAGTTCGTGTCAGCTGAGGCAGGAGTAAATCATACTTTGCTCCTGGACGACGATGGTGATGTTTGGCAGATGGGCGATGGAAACGGCTTGCGAAGGGTACTCTCTGACGTTCACGCCACGGCAATTGCCGCTGGCGGTGGTCAGAATGTAGCTATTGTGTCAACTGCGCATCGTAGTACCTCTATGTTGAAAACCCCTCCAGGGCTGGAGAGTCTCCTGGATGGCTTTCTCTCGGAGACTGAAGAGGGCAACTTTTCCTCCATCAAAGAGCTGGTCACCCAAACAGAAGAGCTATTCCGGTCCCCTTCTGTAGTGAATAGTTTATTTTTGGACCCTCTTGAGATGGAAGATCTGTACAACAAATTAATCCGTGCTGGTGATGAACTAGCTGTTCACCAACAGATCGCCGCTGCTATCGAGAAGGGAATGACACATGGTTTGGAATCAATACAAAAGGCCAGGCTCTTGTATCCCGAGAGTGTTCGTTTTTTGCTGCTCTACCTACAGTGTCCTTTTTTCCGCGAAGGTAAAGAATCAAGTGTCAATTTTGATTCAAAGACCACTTTGATCATTTCTCTTTGCGAGACAGTTCTTGGATTGCCATTTGAGGGTTACAAGGCGCTTATGTCGTGGGCGACTTCAATGTATCAAAAGGAATGGTTTGCTCCATATTTGGTCAAACCACTCGTTGTGCAACTTTCAAAAGTGATAAAACGAAATTCGACTGGGGCTCCTGTCATCGTGAATGTGCTCAAATGGTTGCACAACGCATCTCTAGGTGAAGAACTCGCCCAGGCTTCGGACTTTTATTGCAATGGTCTCGTCGAGAGTCTCTCTATGGAAGCACTGTTTGATGATCTTTACCGATTTAGAAAAGCGTCCAAAGCGAATCGTACCGGGAGCTTTTTTTTCTGTGCAAACCCTTTCTTGCTGTCACCAGAAACAAAGCGAAACCTTTTGCAAGTTGAAAACCAGCTCACCATGATCAAAGCTGCCCAGACGTCTGGCGTTCACTTTGATCCTGTAAGAAGGGAGTTCCTCTTCCAACCGTATTACGTGGTTTCGATTGATCGACAGTACATGCTACAGCAAACTCTCCAAGCAGTTGCGGTGGCGTCACCAGGCGATCTCCGCAAGTCTTTGAAGATTGTGTTCAAGGGGGAAGATGCTGTTGATGCAGGAGGAGTGACGAAGGAATTCTTCCAGCTTTTGACAAATCAACTATTTGATGTCAATACAGGCATGTGGTCAATGGAAATTGCTGACGTGCATGTTACCTGGTTCAATTCGGATTGTGTTTGGAACTATGACGGGTACTATCTTGTTGGCGTTCTTGTTGGTTTGGCTGTATACAACTCTGTCCTTCTGGACGTTCACTTTCCCCAAGCCGTTTACCGGAAGCTCTTACGGATGCCGCTAGGTTTAGAGGATATGGTCGATGGCAATATTCGATCAGGGCTACAGAAGCTTCTGGACTATGAATACGATGATATAGAGGATGTTTTCTGTCTGACATTCGAGGTCAATTGGTTGGATCTCGGCGTAGCAAGGAGACATGAACTGAAACCTGGGGGGACAGGAATACCTGTTACCCAAGACAATAAGGAAGAATACGTGATGCTGTATACCAAGTGGCTTCTGGTGGATAGTGTGAAGTCCCAATATGACGAATTCGAGCGCGGCTTCATGCGCGTCATGGAAGACTCCAGCCTTGAAATGATTCTTCAGCCAGATGAGTTGGAACTTTTGGTCGTTGGTACCCCGGAACTAGATTTTGCTGCCCTAGAAGCAAATGCAACGTATGATGGGGGGCTTACCGCAAATTCTGCCGTGGTGCAAAATCTCTGGCGCTTTGTCAAGACCGCCCCGCGAGAGACCCAACTAAGATTTCTGAAGTTCTGTACAGGAAGTGCGAAGTCTCCAATTGGTGGACTAGGTGCTCTCCCATTCAAGGTACAAAGGTATGTAGACTTGGCTCATATACGATATTATACATGCATGTATACCTGGCACTTAACAATCGTTTCTTTCTTACACATGAAAGAGCTGGTCCCGATTCGATGCAGCTGCCAACCGCTCATACTTGCTTCAATACAATATTGATACCCGACTATGGGACCAACTATGAAAAACTGGCAAAATGTTTGGGGAGGGCAATTATCGAATGCGAGGGTTTTGGTTTGCAATAATGATGTGCAGTGCTTGAAGAAAAATCCAGCTATCTCACCTTTTCTACCAAGCCAGTCCACATGATGAATAGACAATCACGAGGTTCTTGTTGCCTGAACCAGATGCTGGCCAAATATGGTTAGTTTCGATTGCAATCGCTATGTGAAGGAGGCTGCCCTCCATTTGGCACAGGGTAAACCCCATTTGGAGAGTATTGGAAGTTTGTGTTCCCCTTTCCTTGATCAAATCTTGCGCTGAAGACATCAGTACTCCAGCTGCTACCTTCAACCCCAACAAATATCGCAGCATGTGTAGCTATATAGAAGTTTAGAACCGACGGCACTAACGAACCGTAGTAATCTTTTGGTACAGCTGCCTGCATCGAATACCAACGATCCATCCACACTTCTCCACACTCGAAATATTTGTGATTTCCATAGGAAAGGTTCAAACGTTTCATAGTTTCCCAGTTGTCATCAACGAAATCTTGGATTGGCTGACTCTGAGCCTTTCTTTGCATTCCATCCCTTGAAACAGCCAACGCAATTCCTTGCAATCTGCTGTCGTGGTCTTTGTCAGAATTATACGTTTGTGCCATTTCATCTACCATCGAGAGGATTCTAGTTAAGTTCTTCTCCATATGAGTACCGCATCTGTGCTCCAACATTTCTGTCTCTACACGCGCATGCAAGACGATATAAGGTGCAAGTCTTTTTGGGTTCTGGGTGTGAAATCCCCAGCGATTTGTCATTTCAGGTCCTGCAGACTGATGGTTGAGTATGCACTGATGTGCTGCATTTCTCCATTTTCTGGATGGCAGTAGCGCCTGAGAGACCAAAGATATCAATCGGCTGTTTTCGAGCGCTTTGATTGAACTGACCCCTCCAGGTTGAATCTTTGGCATGTGTACATATTCGTTCCATAATTTGCCACCCAAGCGCCCGCCCCCATACACAAACGGGCGTGAACAGAGCTCAACATCAGGCGAAAGATCAATTTTTCTCGGCTTCAAGACCTCTAGTTTTCCATTAAGAATGGCTCGGTTGACTTTGGCAATCGGAGATATTAGTATTGATCTTCGTATCAGTGTGTCCAGCATTGGAGATGTAAAAGTACTTTCATTTTCTGGCCGAATTCTGATCACGCTGGTACCAAATCGACGCTGCTGCTGTTGCAAGAAGTCTCCATCATCAGGCTTGACGTCGCTTGTATTGGTCCAACAATCAGGGTCTTTAATGGAGTCGACGAGTACAGGCAGGTATTGCTGAAATTTATTCCAATACTCCACGTCAAAAACTTCATTCATTGGAATTGGAAAGAATATATTTGGACTTTGCCCCTTATAGGTAGTGCTGAAAACGATTGACGGTAGCAAAAGCTGGTTCATTTCGTATCTCAGTGCGTGGCGAACCAAGGCAACAAATCTCATAACTTGATTTCGATAACCACCGATCATCCCAGGAAAATAGAGAAGTGCCAATGTCTTGTTTTCGGACACCTCTTGAATTGGTTCCACATTTCCAGTACGGAAAGTAAGCGAAATGGAGCGAGAGTGAATGTCGTGCACCGAGGAAATCAAGAGAAGAACATATATCAATGCGAGGCTGTAGATTATGTGCCATCGCTTGATGGGAATTGACCGAGGCACTGGACGCCTTTTCGAGGTCATTGCAAGTCAGTCACTCACTCTTCCACTAAGAAGTCTGGGAGTAAGCAAATAACTC